>JAIUZE010027892.1:0-62781 GCA_022085475.1 Heliosperma pusillum | reverse complement strand
TAATTTTCGTTAACTGATCGATAAAGTTCAAAATATCTAAGATATTCTTATTAGTTTAATCAAAAGAATTAAAATATCTAATGTGAGTGGAAAACGATGACATGGGCGTGTGACTCATGCCAAAGTCGATTTTCGATTTTGTTTCGGGATTTGCGATGACTCGGGAATAGTTAAATGACGTTCGGTTAAAACCGTAAAAGTTATTCTTTAAATTCCGAATAAATTCAAAATAATTATATTAAATTATGATAATCTTAATAAATCTAAATAAAAATAAATCAAAAATATTATTTTTTTTAAATAAAATTTCGGTCTTCAAACTTATGAGGCGAGTCGGGAAAAAGTCAACGGAAGTCAAAGTTGACTGAAAAGCCGAGAAAAGTCAAAGATGACTTTAAAAGTCAAGAAGTTTTAGGACGACTTAAAAGTCAAGAAAAGTCAATGAACGACTTTTTAAAAAGTCAGAAAGTCAAAGACGACTTAAAAAGTCAAGAAAAGTCAAAGATGACTAAAAACGGTCTTTTCATGAAATCTCTCAGAAATTCCAAATACGAACGCGGAATTTCAAAATACGACTCGAAACAATAAATTCTATTTTAAAAACTTAAGTTCTACTGAAAAGTGTTAATAAATATTTTCACTAGAAAAATAGGGTATATTTCGGGTTGTTACAGTTTTAACCAAGCCACCACTGACCTCCATGCATTGACTACACCTCCCACCGAGATGGGAAATGGGTTGGATTATGATTATTTTGTTCAGCTTAATTGGTTTCGTGTCTCTCACCCCCATATGATTTGGAGGATAGCTGGCCGTGACTCGGTCAAGTTGATCGCTGAGGTAAACCAGATTCCATTACTTAGGCAGCGTCCTCAACTTCAGGAGGGTGAGGCTATCTTACCCCGTCCCACTTACTTTCTCCCTGTTGGGGATATTACCCCCAATGACCCCCCTGTTCAGATTAGATCCCACCGCCCTGAGGTAGGATCATCCTCTTAGTCGACCCATGCTACGGGCGACGTGACTGCCATGTTTGAAGCCTTGACCTTGTCCATTAATAGAATTCAGTCCGACCAGCAGCTTGCTTTGCACCCTATTTATGACCACTTTGCTAGGCAAGGTGTGATTAGACATGAGGGCCCCCACCTGTCTTTCTATACTTGGCCCGAAGGGGGGTATGGTACTACTTATGATGCAGGTGTGCAGCAGACCGAACCTATTATTTGGTACCTTACTATGGCGTTGAGAGTTTTTGGAGGGTATATAGTGGATTTAGTGACACCAAGTAGAAAGAGTACCAGTCCTTAGCAGCCATCAACCCTAACCGGATCATTGCTTCTAGTGTAGTTATTATTCTGCAATGATCCTACTATACAGAGCTTCTGTCATCCGCATCCGAGCCGCCTCCCTTCGGGGGAGATGCCGTAGCTGTGGCCCTTTGATAAATGAGACGATGAGCTCCCCTTGTTTATACTAGCTTGGGGGAGGCTTGACATTTTGTAAGATTTTCTTACTTTCTTTTATTTTTAGCATTTTTTTTCTTTTTAGCCCCTTTTCCCATTAGAATTTCATCTTGTTCTATGTGCTACCAACCGTTTATCGGTTTGTTTCTATTATAATTGCATGCACATTGAGGACAATGTAAAGTTTTAGCTTGGGGGAGGATTTGCATTTAGGACTTACTGCATTTAGGATTGCATTTAGATTAGTTTTAGCTTCTTTTCTAATTTTATTAGTTTATCTTTTCGAAAAAAAAAACAGAAAAAAAAAAAAAGAAAAGATCATTTCCATCTTACATTTCTCAATTTATAATTTTTATAAGCTGATGTTTCATTATGTTATGAGGAATTGTGCATTCATGGGGATGTCTTGTACACAGTAGGTAGAAAGTTGCATTTGGACTTAATTAAGCTTGATCTTGAATTTGGCAAGCTACTCATATTGTAAGGTAGAGCCTCCAGTGGTCGGTACATCTGAAAACGATCCCAGTTTAGGAGTGAGTAGTTTCTCCTTATAGTCTGTGTCACATCAAAACGCATAAGTATGGTTTTTATTCCATTTTCTATAAGTATTACTGTCATGATCTACATTTGGAAGCCATTTACTCTTGTTCACATTTCGCAAAAACACCCTTCTTTCTAGCTACATTATATTATTGCCTACCCTTGTTGAGCTAGTAACCGACTATATGTGTAGGGGTGTTCTGTGCTTTTGCGATGTTCTGATAATGCCACCAATTGGTGTGAACTTACTGTCTCGGGATTGCTGATTCCTGTGTTTCTCAAAGAAAAAGAAAAAAAGAGCTTTGAAAAGAAATGAAAAAAATGAAAGAAAAAGCTCAAAAGAAAAAAAAAAAGAAAAGAAAAAAAAGAGGAAAAACGCTTCCATGAAAAGAAAAGAAAGAAAATTTATGGGAAGTCATAACTTGATTTGTCATGTCTAATAAGCCAATATGCTGTTTTTGGCTTTGATTATTGTTGATGGAAATTGGTATGAATTGGATTGAGTATCCACTACACATTTGGTTATTACTAGGTCGACTTAAGCTCCACATGACCAAAAATCGTTTGTCCACTTTCTTACCCAAATTTCCAAGTCTCTTCTTTATTTTCTCTTGGCTTCTTGCGTTACATTTTGATCATGATTAGTCTTACTTAATGAGTTTGGATTGTCTACCATACTAGACTGCGGGCACATTCTTATAAGTTGTAGATAGGAGAGTGTCACTTCAAATTTGAACCAATATTTCCTATTTTACAAAAATTTGAGTGAAGAGTGTACCGAGAGAGTCCATTGTCGAAAGATCATGAAAGAGCTGAAAAAGTCCAAAGAATATTTTCTATGTTGCGCCGTTATGTAAATCTCAACCATGATTCGCACTTTCCTTCGCCCTTGTTGTTACGGGTTTATGATTCATCTACTTGTTAAGAGCTTATTTTTGGGATTTGTATGATAGATTGATCATTGCTTGCTACCCTTGTCCTGGTTATGATTGTTATGTTTACTTGAGGACAAGCAAGGGTTCAACTTGGGGGAGTTTGATAAGTGATATTTTGTACTAATTTATCCCCCGTTTTAGCTCGATTTCTACACGATTTATGCACTTTGTTAAGTGATTAACGAGATAATACTGCTATTCTAGTTGTTTTGCGTGCTTTGTCTTGTTTTATAGGAAATGAAGCGGTTTTGCTATATTTTCTTACTATTTGGAGCAATGGCACTAGAATACGAATTTTCAAGGAACCGATGATAGCAATTTCACAATTTGACTACGATTCCGCTACATCCTTCCTCGATTGGACTCATCTTGGACTTTGACTTTGTTTCTCAAAGGAAAACATCAACCCTAGTCAAAGGAGGACTAGCCCAAGCCCAATTACGTGTTACATTGACCAAGACCAAGGCATAGGATTCCGTGCCCAAAGACGAAATTGGAAGAGACGGAAAAATCCATCTGGGTTACATACCCGATCGGATTACCACATACCCGATCGGGTATGTTTGCGGATGGACGTCTCTTGGCTCTTCTTGTACCAAGCTTTAATGGAGTGTTTTAAGGCTTTGTCTAGGGTATGAATTTGGACGAAATGTAGCAACCAAGCAGCCCTATAAAAGCCAAGGATCATCTCAACATTTGATATACAATTTAGACAAGAACACAATAACTTACAACTTAGAGAATAACACAATAGTTTACTTATTTCTTTCATACAAGTTTTAGTTTATAGTTTATGCAATTCTAGACTAGATTTTACAGCAATTTCCTAGTACTTCTCTAGTGTTTCAATAAGCATTTGTCATTACATTAGGTTGGATATTTGTTCTTTCTTTTTGTTCTTAAATAATTTGCATTCCAATCTCGGTAATTCTCTATCCTTTACTTATGCAATTTTCATCATCAGGAACTATAACCTAATTAGTCTTGTTTTCATATTGTTATTGTTAGGAAACCCACCTAAAAGTAATCTAGTTAAAACCAAAATATCGTTTAGTATGTCATGTTTCATTTTGCCTAATCATATAATCATGAAATTTATCATTAGAATCATTACTAGTATAATCACCTTAATCATTATAGCACTCTTATTTCATAGTTTAATTTCCTACATCTTTTTCCTATTAATTTACTTAATCACATAAATTAGATATAACATTGTAAGATTATCATTGTGTAAATACAATAAATAAAATTGTAATATTGAAATGATTTGCTAGTTAAAATGGATTAAAAGAAGAGTCGATACCAATAGAACCACCTAGTTTGTTTCTTCCTTTGGTCGTGTCAAATTCTATAACTTTGTTTAGTGGCCATGAACAATTGTTTGTATTAGTCAATTTCCGTCTTAGAAACGAGAGTTGGGATGGGAATTAGGACTACTAATAGGGGTTTAGTGACGTAACCAGGCTGAGAGGACGTTAGGACCCATTAAAAAGTCAGTACGAATCCGAGAGGAATATACCGCTACAAGGCTTAGACAATCATAGTAATTCTAATGTTGGTATCAATAAAGCTTTTAAATCGTTTTACATGAATTTCTCTTTCACTATATCAATTTGATTAGATAGTTTATTTTACCGTTTTAGATAGTTTATTTTATTGTTGTTTAGTTAGTTTACTTTACCGTCATTTTATTATCTTTCTTAGATAGTTTACTTTATTGTCATTATATTAGTTTAGTTAGGTACCCTTTCAATTCCTGTCATTTTAATTATCGTCAATTAGATTAGATTTATTTTATTGCAATTTACATACTTGTCATTTAAATATCGTCATTTACATACTTGTCATTTTATTTTATGTTAGTAGTTTAGACAACCACCTCAAATGACTCGAACTTAAATGAAAATCACTCCATAGCAATTCATAGTTAACACGTACTCCCTGAGGATCGACACCCTACTTCCCTAATTACATTCCTTATGTTGTTAGCCTAAGTGTGGATAATTATTTTTGTATCGGGACCGCGACATAACCGATCACTACACCTTCCGCCAACCACCCAGTGATGATTGGGCCGCATGTTTGGTATGCGGAACGATTTATGACAGTTCATAAGTTTGTCGTCAAGTGATAGCTCAAACACTTGTGTCTACCCCTTGTGTCTTAGATCCCTAATAATCAATATTAGTGGGTATTTTGTTGTCTTTTAGGTTAAATCTCTGGATCCGTCTTTGATATAATTTTATTGATTAAATCACTTCAATTCGACTTGTAGATCAATAATAAACCATAAATACACAAACGAATACTAACTGATTGCGATTCTGGCTTCACAGCTAGAACCCAACTCAAGAACAGACGCACAGAGTGATGCGCCTCTTCTACAGGACGCATCACACGCAGCGCCTGTTCTGGGTTGGATTCTGTCACTGAATTTCCTGATTCGCTTCGACGTAGCTTAATTACGTATTCAATCGACTATTAATCCTAATATTGCTATTAATCTGTTCGTTTAGATTCTATTCTTTCTTATTTTCAAATCTTTATTTTGACATAATTCCGACATAAATCCCGGAATCCGTTGTAATCAATTGTAATTCTTGTAAAGCTTTATTTAATCATTGTAAATTGTATGATTTATTTGCCTTTCACATGCAATCAATCTAAAATCCTATTTTGACTCAATTGAATACTAAATTACATGTTCACTGACATAGTCTCAGCTCACATGCTATGGTTAAAATATGGATATTGCATAGTATGCATATAACCGACAACATATCAAGTACAGAAGAGTTTCCTTAACCATTAGTAGAGGCCACTATCGAGGCGGGCGGGATTAGGTGTTCGATTAAAAATCTTCCTAATACGTACCCTCACCCCTTACTCCAGATCTCTGCGAACATCCGTGTTCATTGGCATCCACGAGAGTCATTCTAGACATAGAATGCTAAGGGTAACGAGTTCTTAGTGTTCATGTCATCACTTTGTGTCTTGACATGACATGAAGTATTCGAACGGTTCCAACTTCCCACAAAAGTTGTTGGCGACTCCACAAATGCGTATTTCTACGTTTTTCCCTCGTTTCTCTGTCCATGGTTCCACGCGCGCCACGGCTTTGGAAAGGATCGCGAACCTGTTTATAACACAATGTCACGGTAAGTGACGCATTTTATTCCACCAACCTCGCCTGTAACAGCCCGGCCCAAACCCTGGGTCGGGAGCGGTCAGTCATGGTAGCTTGGCAGGCTGTGTACATGGCCCACAGATCAACATGAGTCCTGTTCAGCGCATTTTGTTCTCACTCATGCGCATCCTGGAAACCTTCCAAGGAGGTCACCTATCTTAATACTACTCTCGGTAAAGCACGCTTAAGTTTTGAGTTCTTTTGCATGGATAACAAAAAAAGAAAGTGCACTTTGTTGATATGAGTAGTACTTTCAATCACTTTAAGCGCTAGTCATATTTTAAGCATATCAATGGACCTCGCAAGGGGTTACTCCACGCATGGAGTATTACATCGCCACCTAGAAAGGACTCACACCCTCATAAGAACCCGAATGATTTCTTAACAATCTTCGAAAACAGGAAAATGAGTAATCACAAAGGTTACCACAACCATCAAGTTGTGAAGAAAACAAAAAGAAACACTGCAGCAGTGTCACTAGGTCGAGTGGGGGAATCCACTCGGTTGGGTACTCGCCTATACTCGGTCGAGTGACATTACTACCCGAGTACCTCCCCTCACTCGGTGGAGTAGCCAAGTCCAAAAACCCAAGTGAAGCTCCAAAGAAATCGACTCGGTTGAGTGCACCCTAGGTTGCTCTAAATCTAAAATTTACAGCAATAAAATCATACTAATTATTCTTCCAAAACAATTTATCATCCTCATCCAACATATATAATCCTCCCAACATAATCACTTAGTCAAATTTTCATACTATAACCACTCCACATGCCAAATAAACATATCTCCACATCATGTCATTTTCATCATATAAACATATCACATCACATTGCCTTTCATATGATTATAACATAACAACATCCAACATCCAACATCGTTTCCGACACTAGTCCTACCCACGATAACTGGCCAGTTTGCATTTGAAAGGGTCGTAGTACCATTAAGGACGTCTCCCCAATTTTAGCAAGATTGCCTACTAACAAACTCTACCTCAGGTTTCATTTTATTTAGACCCCCTAAGTTTGTTCCAATAGTTTCGCTTTGATACCACTTTGTAACACCCCAAATTACCCGGGAGCCTTTAAGCAAGACCTTCCCAAGTAAGGGAGGGCGTTAAGGCCTCGATTTCCCAAGGTAAGATGTACCAAACTTCTAATCTCAAAACAAATTGTATATAACTGTAAGTTAAAAGACAAAATAACCAAATGTAACATTTTCAAATCCAAACTTATAATTCAAAACAAAACTGAGATACTCCAAAACTAATAATTATGTCAAAAGGTTGAGTCTAGCTAGATGGTCGCGTCCAGTCTCGTGGTCCAAGTCCCCAAATGAATCCAAGCCAACACATGAGATCACCTGCTAGATACCTACTTATCATTCGCCGTAAGTATCGAATAGATCACGGTAGTTAAAAACATACATCGGTCAGTTTACATGTACATAATATATATCATATGCAATTGTAATACAATGATCACACGACTCCGGTGCCATCAACAAGCGCAACCAGAATGCCATAAAAAAGCATATCACAACCACCGTGCCATAAACAAGTACATTATCGTGTCCATGGCACGCAGTAACCACAAAGGGCCATACCCGCAGTGGGTCACTCCCAGACGCAGTTCATGACCACGTGCACTATCTTCTCCATAGCAGGAACCATGATAACCGAACCACATAGTTTATGAAGCCGGTTTCCCGCAACTGCTCCATATAAACAATAACCTCTAAACGCCATACACACAATATCACAAGTTCACAACAACACGCCTAAACTCCAATAATCATATCACAATACACATCAATGAATCATATACCGAGTAGGAAAATCCTACCTTAGCCATGACAACAATCAACAATAAAGCTCGTGAATATGAAGCTGGTTGTCCTCCTCTATTAAATCTCCACCTACACAATACAATAAATAGTTTAATCACTACAATTTTTCCCCAATTCTACTCTAGTAATCATTAATCTATACTTACTATCAATTTCCCCCATCTCTACTATTATAACAATAATCTAATTTAATACTATAAATATAATCTAATCTAATCGATATTATTTAACTTAGCATAATCAATCTCATATCTAGAATCAATCTAATTACCCAAAACCTAATTTAAAGATGATATAAGGTAATCAAAAGATAAAGGATACAGATTAGTTACAATTTGGATGAACAAAAGAAGATCTAAGTAGAATATTGTTCTCAATAAATTCCACGTCAAGATTAAGGAATGATTAGAGGATGATTAGAGAGTAAATAGGGAGGATTACAGAGAATAGCGCTCCTTAAGAAGTCTTGTATCAAAGCAAGAAGCAGGAGAACAAACGACTCACATTCCTTCTTTTCTTAGTCGAGTTCTTCTTCTGATAACTAGGGTGCCTGGCTGAACAAAGGGCGCCGGGACTTGCTCTTCCTCTTAAATCTAACATAAGCTCTATCTCGTACACTCGTACAATCAAACTTTTAAAAGTCTCGCTTTTAACGTTACTGGTACGAAGCTTGAGAGCACCAATCCTGAAATTACCAGATTTAAATTGTTTATTTGACGTGGAATATGATGTCATTGGAGTGGATTTGTGAAGAGAATGGATGGAATGTAGGGAGTCTCTCAAGGGTTAGTGGTTGGAGGAGACTGCCTTTGTTATAATTCAACAAGATTCTAATTTAAGAAGAATTTTTAATCTTTAATTTTTTAGGGTCCCTAAAAATGGGTTGCTAAACGATGGTGGTGGATGGAGAGGCGTGATGCCTCAAGGAAGTGGGATTAAAACATTTTCCCGTGGGCCGACGCAATGCATTGACAGCTAGTTTTTGGAAATATAATAGGATACGTACGGAATTAACTGAGAGAAAGAAAGGAAGTCCTACTACAGTGGGAAAGAAGAAAAAAAATTCCTTGCTTCGGGTGAGCCAACAAATAAAGGAAAGAAGGCCAAGGCGCCCCAGATTAAAGGCTAGGGAGATGGTTCCAGACCCGGAAAACGATTCCCTCGCTCTACTAAAAAAATGACCCTTTTTTAAGTTGATAAGATGAAGAGTGGAAGGAAAAGGATGACGGAGAAACTAATATAATCCCAAATTATGGTTTGCGAAAACCCAAATCGTGATTCCTATAAACCAGGTCACTTGGTCGAGTACTGAACCCACTCGATGAGTGACGAAAATCGACCGAGTACCAACCTACTCTATTGAGTGCGACACAATAGAGTCTAACCAAAACTACCCACTCGACCGATTACCCTCATACTTGTTAGTTTCATATGCCTACTCATAAGACTCTTCTTATGATTAACTAATTATCTCTTTAATTAGTATTAAGATCTAGTTACATGCTAACTATTTAAATCGAAATAGAGAAAGAAAATGTTCCTCACATTGTTGTTTTGGACGATTAAAGGGCACAAGAACAAGACTCCTTCTTGTTCTTGTTCTTGAGCTTAAGGATATATGGATGAACTTCCTAGTTCCAAGTATAGGAACTCTCCTTAGAGATGCACCTAGACTATCCCTTATCACTCAAATGCAAGTCTACTAGAACTTCAAGTGAGTAGCCCTTAAAACCGAGTACAACACGTTTCAAATTACTACTCTAGTGATGTTGTGTTAATACTTGAACACAAGTTCTATGAAAGTTCTTAAGTTTCTAACTATCTAATAATTTCTAGTGAGATGTTGTGTTAATAGAATATGAGATCAAGTGATGAGAGAAAATAAGAGGAAAAACATCCTCTTATTCACTCACCAAAACCGGTGCAACACTTGCATGGGAAAAGGTGAGCATGTCATTGCTTTTTGTCTAAACAAAGCATTAGGCTTTAGGGCTAGTTGTAGGTTAGTAATCATTTTGTTCTAATCTTAGTTAGAACACTAATCATTACACAACCATCTACCCATCCTCATAAAACTGGTGACACTACATAAAATGGAGTCCATTTTGTAATTTGTGATTTTGTCATTTGTCACATATGTGACATGTGACATTTCATCTTATCTTATAATTATGTATTTAACTAATTTAAAAACAATTTCATGTCAAACAAATTAAACTTAACATTTTAAATAATAATTTATAATCACACATATATAAAATGGGTTCTCTCATATCTGGTTGACTTGATCTACTACTAATTGTAATTATGATCAACCAATCATGCTTATCTCAAATGTTTCATAAACATTAAGCATTCTAATATAACAATTATATTATTGAATCTTATTTAATCATATTACAATAAGATATATTTCTCACTTGTAAACTTGTTCTGTTTAAGGGATTAATTAATCTGTATCGTTATACAATTAATTAATATTCATGATTAGGGAATCGTCCTTTCGGTGTGATCTTAAGGGATCAACTGATCACCACCGTCATACGACAGTAATGTCAAACTCTAGTAAGCCAATCATTACCAATTACTGTGGATCAGTTGATTATAATATTAATCATCCCTTTGTATTCTTATTAATGAGATTTAATTAAGTGATCGCACTATTGTTGAGGACACTCACTCCAACAATCTCCCACTTGTTCGAAACAAGTGTGCGTCACCAATTCTGTTGTCCTATTTTAAATCTCCCACTCAATGCAAGGTGTCTTGCAGATCGTACTTGCACGTGATCATATCTAGAGTGGTTTCCTAGATCTGGAGATTAACTGACTGACCGGAATCATTTACCGTAGATACCTTCCGATCGTGGCCACGCATTTCCAGCTTACTACTCCTCGAGTGGACTTGAGATATTTGTTATCCCTGACAAGGGGT
Source organism: Heliosperma pusillum (assembly GCA_022085475.1). Classification (NCBI taxonomy): domain Eukaryota; kingdom Viridiplantae; phylum Streptophyta; class Magnoliopsida; order Caryophyllales; family Caryophyllaceae; genus Heliosperma; species Heliosperma pusillum. The sequence goes on along the minus strand of JAIUZE010027892.1, from coordinate 51,874 downwards.
TAGACAATTCATATCGCACTATTCCCTTTGTACACTCACAGTTCTTCATGACCCAATAATTGCCCATTCACCCCTTTTTACAGAATGGCTTGAGGCAAAAATCAAATTTAATCAGAAACTATGTCGACTTGGGCGAATAGTCTCTCGTCTTTAGAATTGACTCAAAAAGAATACTATAGTAGCTCTCTGATATAGTGTCATTTCACCCTACATTTTCACCCCTTTTTGTCTCGTTTTGCTTGCCTTTAACGCTCCCTAAGAGCGTTTCTACGTGTTTTACCTTCTTCTAGTATATTTCTCGCTTTTATCGTGTTTGTGTAGGTAAGCCGTCATTTGAGGCGATTTCTAGTTAGTTTTGATCGACAAAAAAGAAGGTGAACCACTCGGAGGACCCACGACATACCTTGGAGGCCCCACATACCCTTGGGGGGCCCTACTCGATTCGCCAAAGGCCTCCCGAGTCAAGGCAAGCAAAACCGGGAAGGAAGTAACAAAGTCAAGCAAAGGAAGAAGGACAAGAAGCATTTCACGGGCGTGAAAGGCGTTTCACGGTTGTGAGATGCCTTTCCAAGAAGGAGGATTATCGAGCATTTCAGCTCACGGCCGTGAGATTCATTTCACGGTCGTGAAAGTGAAGTCACGGTCGTCAGATTCATTTGACGTTCGTGAAAGTGGAGTCACGGTCGTGAAATGCATTTCAAGGTCGTGACTTGTTCGTGAAAGAAGACCCTGCCCTGCCACTTATCTCACGACCGTGACTTGCAGTTTCACGATCGTGAGACGTATTTCACGACCGTGAAACTCATTTCACGGTCGTAACTTTGCCAGTCCATGAAGTCTTTCGAAGCCCATCTTTCCTCCATTTTGTAAACCTATAAATAGACCCTCTTGTGTAATTAGAGGGCACGAAACCCTAGATCTGAAACTCTCATAGAATTAGTATTTAATCTTCTATTAATCTTCCATAATTAAGTTAATTAGTTGGTTAATTAGTAATTGCAACTTGATTAGTGTTGGAACTTGGTTTGTATTCAAAGATTTGTGACAAAATCTTGGTTATTATATCAAACTTCTCACTTTTTTCTAAGTTTGTACAATTTCTTTACTTAATCTTGTCTTTAATTAAGTTTTCATTTCAGGTCTTGTTATGTACTCATTGTTAATTAGAAAATGTTTATTGTTGTTGATTTCCTTTTGCAATCCTTAGTCAATATTGAATTTTCTTTGAATATGAGTGAGTAGTAATCTTGCTAGGGTTATGTGGGGGATTATGGGTTCTAGTATGAGTTAATGTGTTCTTATTGGGGTTAATAGTTGATTATTGTCTTGTTTCCATGCTATGCTTATAACATTTTTGATGAAATGCCTACTTGCGTTTGCATGATTCTCTCGCTTGTTTCGAATACCATAAGATCGAAAGTCGTGGTTTTTCGTAGAACCGTTAGTTTGGCAAACCGTATCTAGTGACGCGATAGCTAGTTAGAGTCGGTTTGAGGAGGAATTGTAAGAACGAAAGCCTCAATTCACTTTCCTAGGCTAGACGACATTTCAACTATTAAACTCGGCTTTTTCACTCGACTTTACTACCCATATGAACCCACTCACCCTAGTTTTCCCTCTTTTTCGATAAAAATCCAATTTTTCTCGTTTTAGACTCCATTTGTTGTTTTTATTTGCTTTTATTTGTTGTTATTTAGTTTAGCCAACAAATCCAAACCCAAATTACTTTGTGACTTTGCAAGAGACTTAGCCGACTATTAGATCATTTCTAGACACCAACCGTCCCTGAGATCAACACTCTTACCACACCACTATATACTACATCAAAATGGAGTCGTTGCCGGCGCGGGGACGGTGTATGTTTAATTTGATTGTTTTTAGTTTGCTTTAGTTTTTTGCCTCTTGTCTTGAGAAACCTAGTTTCTCGAGGCATTCTCACCGTTTACATTTAGTTTTCTTGTATGCCCAGGCGAGCTCCCTCAAAGGATCAACCTCCAATCGATCCCGAGATCGAAAGGACCTTTAGGAGACTTCGCAAAGTCTTCAAACCCGCAATTAGAAGATCTTCTGATAAGTGAATATTTGCATGATTTTAACCCCCAATTTAGCTCGGTTTTGTATGTCATTTGTGCTTTGTTAAGCCATTTTATGAGCTAATATCGTCTTCTAGGCGAATTCATATGTTCTAAATCCAATTTCATCAATATGTTAATCTACATGTATGAACCTACTTCCCTAGATTCTTTTTATCATTGTTAATTCATCACCTCCTTTATTGTTTTCGTTTTGATTTGCTTTTATTTTGTTTTCATTTATGCTTTTTATCAGTTTAGAAATCAAAACCCCAAAACCAAGATACTCGTTAGATAAGACCCAATTGCAAGACATTTCACATTCTATAGGAAACACCATCTCCCTGAGGATCGACCCCTACTTCCCTAATTACATTAATTTGTTATTAGCCTAGTCTGGGTAATTATCTTTGACCAGGGCTTGCGACAGGCCCGATCAAATTTTGGCGCCGTTGCCGGGGAGCACGGTTTAGCGTTCCTTTTTCTTGTGATTTTTATTGCAATTAGTTTTATCTAGTCTTTAGGAACCCAAATTCCATCAGACCTCTCTTGATTTTTCATCTTAGCTTTTCTATTTTATCCCCAGATCTTCTAGACTAGGGACCCCTATCTCTTTAGACCCCGATCTAGAAAAGACAATGCGTAGGAGACGAAAGTTATTCGACGAAATCTCAAAAGCTTCTGATACTTCAAGTTTAGACCGTATTCGTGAGAATTACTCGGATATTTTATCTAATATTGAAAGAGAAGAAGATCCATTCTCATCTCCATTCTCAAAAACCAATCAACCTTCAAACAACACTTCATCTTCATCTTCACAAAAGAAAATGGTTCGACTTTCAGACCATTCCAAACCAACTGCAGATACACTTCCAAGGGGTATTGCTACAACCCAAATCACAGCCCGAAACTTTAAAATCAAACCTGCCTTCATCAGTTTAATAGAAAGAAGTCAATTTGGTGGGAATGCCACAAAAGATCCCAACCTTCATATTCAAAACTTCTGTGACTATTGCTGCACAATTAGACAAACTGGAGTATCCGAATAGCAGATTAGGGAAATGCTCTTTCCCTTCTCTTTAACATGAAAGGCTAAACTTTGGATCAATAGCCTTGACCGAGTTGCCTTAGGAATAGCCGACTGGATAGTCTATCTCTTGCTTTCTATCAAAAGTACTTCCCATTAGATGGAACCGCACTATCTTACGGAGTCAAATCACTGGATTCCGTCAGAGAGGCGATGAAAGCCTTTATGAGGCATGGGAAAGGTACAAAGAATTACAAAGAGAATGCCCTCATCATGGCCTTGATTCATGGTTCTTAGCTATCACCTTCTACAACGGTTGTTGTGGCGAATCGCGTCGTATCCTCGACTCCGCTAACAATGGTCGTTTCGATCAGATCGATGTAGAAATAACTAATGCAACTATCGAGTCAATGGCAATTCATGACTCTAAGTATAGCAACTCACGTGCTATGCCGCTCAAAACCAAGCAGGAAGATTCAAGCAAAATAGCACTCCTAGAAGCCCAATTAGCCCTTCTGCAGCAACAAGTGGGAACCTCTTCCCAATCTAAGCAACATGTTAACGTCACTAACCACGTAGTGGTATGTGAGACATGTGGTGTTGGAGGACACAATTTTCAAGAATGTAGGAGTTCGCTAGAGGAAGTCAATGCCTACCAAGCATACAGGCAGGGCAATGCTTTCTCAAACTTCTTAATGAGAACACAAAGAACCATCCTCTTTTGTCCTACAAAAGCAACAACATTCAGAATCATCACCATCAGATTCAACAACCATTCACACCACATCAACAGAAGCCCTATAATCCACCTGGTTTTCAAAACCATAGACCTCCATTTCAACCTAACTTCAATCAACCTTACCAACACCAACACCAACCTCGACACCAACCACCCCAAAATCAAAGCCAACCCAATGACTCAAGCCTGAGCAAAATTGAATCCATGCTTCTCCAAGTTGTTCAAAAACAAGATTCAATGTTTGCTCAACTTCAAAAGAGTGATCAAGCTCAAAATGCTGCCATCAAGATGCTTGAAACTCAAATGGCCCAATTGGCTGCCTCTAATACCCAAAGGAAACAAGGCCAACTCCCACCTCATGGTGAGCAACCGAGGGACTCTGCTAATGCTATCACCCTTAGGAGTGGTACCACTTATAAGGAACCTCAGCAACCCAAGGAAACAATAATTGAGCCAACACCAGTAGATAGCCAATAAGATTCCCAACCATCCACCGCTAAGGAAGCGGAAAACAAAGAAAAGAAGGATGAACCTGTGAAGGAACCCATCAAAATCCAAGTTCCATTTCCCCAACGCTTGAGGAGAAATCATAAGGAAACCCAGTTTAGCAAATTCATGGAAGTGATCCAAAACCTCCAGGTAACGGTTCCCTTCACTGAATTGATCACTCAAATCCCTTCTTACACAAAATTCATGAAGGATATCTTAACTAAGAAGAGGACTTTAGATGATGTTGAAATCATAGCATTCACAGCTGAGTGCAGTGCTTTGTTGCAAAATAAGTCCCCTTCTAAGTTAAAAGATCTCGGTAGTTTCTCTATACCTTGCACTATAGGCACCTACACAATCGATAAAGCTCTATGCGATCTAGGTGCCAGTGTAAGCGTCATGCCCTATTCCATATGTGAAAAGTTGAATATGGGAATTCTTAAATGCACCAGTGTCACTCTGCAAATGGCAGACCGTTCTTTAAAACAACCTATGGGAGTTTTAGAAGATGTGCCTGTCAAAGTAGGAAAGTTTTTCATTCCCGTCGATTTCATCGTGCTAGATATGGCTGAAGATTCTCAAATCCCTATTATTTTAGGAAGGCCATTTTTACACACTGTTGGAGCAGTAATCGATGTTAAGAATGGAAAACTGACACTAGAAGTAGGTGATGATAAAGTCACCTATAACTTGAACAGTGCAATGAAAAGCCCCATGCCAGAGGAGTCTTGCTGTTTTATTGATATTGTCGACTCCATTGTTGATGAATCTCTGTATCCATCAATAATCGAGGATCCTTTAGAGGCAATCTTGTTGTTGGAGGATATCTCTGAGAATGACAATTTCGAGATCAGTGAGCTGGAAAAGGACCTGACCGGAGAAGATATACCGTCAGAAGAAATTAAAGAGTTCATAAGCTTGATTGATACTCCTGCCAAGGCAGAAGTACAAAAACCGGAACTAAAACCTCTTCCCTCGAATCTAAAATATGCTTTTTTAGATGAATCTGAGTATTGCCCAGTCATAGTGAGTGCTCTCCTAGATGAAAATCAGTTATCCTCACTATTGACTGTCTTGAAAAAGCATAGAAAGGCAATAGGTTACAAACTCGAAGATTTAACAGGCATAAGCCCAGACTTCTGCATGCATAGAATCAATTTAAAAGAAGGCCAAAAACCTTGTGTTCAAGTTCAACGCCGTCTTAATCCCAACATGCAGGAAGTAGTTAAAACTGAAGTTATGAAATTGCTAGATGGTGGCATAATCTATGCAATCTCTGACTCTAAATGGGTTAGCCCTGTTCAAGTTTTTCCCAAGAAAGGAGGAACAACAGTAGTCAAAAATGAGAAGAATGATCTCATCCCCACAAGGTTTGTGACGGGATGGCGTATGTGTATTGACTACAGAAAGCTGAATCAATCAACTAGGAAAGATCACTATCCTCTACCCTTCATTGACCAAATGCTAGAGAGGTTAGCCTGTCACAAGTATTTCTGTTATCTAGATGGTTACTCAGGATTTTTCCAAATCCCTATCCACCCTGAGGACCAAGAGAAAACCACCTTCATCTGTCCCTATGGTACTTTCACTTATCGCAGAATGCCATTTGGATTGTGTAATGCACCTGCCACTTTCCAGCGTTGCATGACCAGTATCTTCTCAGATTTTGTTGAATCTATCATGGAAGTATTTATTGACGACTTTAGCGTCTATGGCATTTCCTTTGATCATTTTTTGACAAATCTATCCAGAGTTCTAAAACGCTGTGAAGAAATCGACCTTGTTCTCAACTGGGAAAAGTGTCACTTCATGGTGAACGAAGGTGTAGTTTTAACTCACATCGTTTCAGAAAGAGGTATAGAAGTGGATCGAGCTAAGATCCAAGTTATTGAACAGCTGCCACCCCCTGCTAATGTAAAAGGAATCAGGAGTTTCCTTGGCCACGCCGGTTTCTACCGACGATTTATAAAAGATTTTTCAAAGATAGCCAAGCCTCTGACTGAGCTCCTTTTCAAGGATGCACCTTTCAATTTCACAAAGGAATGCGTTGAGGCATTCAACAAAATCAAACGTGCTTTGATCACCGCTTCTATAATCCAGTCGCCTGATTAGAATCTGCCCTTTGAACTGATGTGCGATGCGAGTGATTATGCCGTAGGAGTTGTTTTAGGGCAAAGAAAGGAAAAGTTTCTTCATGCGATTTACTATGCTATCAAAACCCTAGATCCTGCCCAAATCAACTATGCCACCACTGAGAAAGAACTTCTCGCCATTGTCTATGCCTTAGATAAATTTCGCTCGTACCTAATAGGATCAAAAGTTATTGTCGACACTGACCATGGTTCCTTGAAATATCTGCTTTCAAAGAAAGAGGCAAAACCTAGACTTATCCGATGGATCTTACTCCTTCAAGAGTTTGATTTAGAGATCCGGGATAAGAAAGGAGCAGAGAATGTAGTCGCTGACCACCTCTCAAGGATAAGAGTAACTGAAATATGATTACCAATGCCAAATAATGATTCGTTCGGTGATGATTCATTAATGGCAATTGCAGACATTTATCCTTGGTATGCTGATATTGCCAACTTCCTTGTCAGTCGCCACCTACCCTCCGACCTTTCTTATAACCAAAGAAAGAGATTTTTGCATGATGAAAAATTCTTTGTTTGGGATGACCTCTATCTTTTCAAGCAGTGCTCAGATGGTTTGTATAGACGTTGTATCCCCCAGTGGGAAGTAAAAGGAGTTTTAGAAGGATGTCACTCATCTGCTTATGGTGGTCATCAGTCCAAGACCGTAGCCAAAGTCTTACAATCCGGGTTTTTCTGGCCCTCGATGTTTAAAGATTCAAGAGACTTTGTTATGGCTTGTGATGCTTGTCAACGAATGGGTCAAATATCCAAAAGACATGAAATGCCTCAAAACGGCATATTAGAAGTCGAGATATTCGATGTCTGGGGTATTGACTATCAAGGACCATTCCCTTCTTCAAATGGAAATCGTTACATTTTAGTCGATGTCGGCTATGTTTCAAAGTGGGTAGAAGCAATTGCCACCCCCAACAATGATGCTAGAGCTGTGATACGACTATTTAAAAAGATCATCTTTCCGCGTTTTGGTGTACCCAGAGCCGTGATAAGTGATCGAGGAACTCATTTCGGAGAAAAGCAGTTAGACACTCTGCTTGCCAAGTATGGTGTGTATCACAGACGAGGTTTAGCCTACCACCCCCTGACCAGCGGTCAAGTAGAAGTTTTGAACATAGAGCTAAAAATAATTCTTCAAAAAGTAGTCTCGAAATCTAGAACCGATTGGAGAAATAAGCTAGATGACACCTTATGGGCTTATCGCACAGCTTTCAAAACCCCGATTGGAACATCCCCCTATCGGTTGGTTTATGGAAAGGCATGTCATCTCCCCATTGAGTTAGAGTACAAAGCTCAATGGGCTATCAAAGAACTCAACTTAGACACTAAGCTTAGCGCTGATAGACGACTTTTGCAACTGAATGAGCTAGAAGAGTTTCGTTTGCAAGCTTACGAGAATTCTAGGATTTATAAAGAGAAAACGAAGCGTTGGCACGACAAGAGGATAATCAGAAAAGAATTTAATGTCGGTGACCAAGTACTTCTCTTCAACTCCCGTTTGAAAATTTTTCCGGGAAAATTTCGATCAAGATGGTCTGGACCATTCACTGTCACATATGTAAGCAAATACGGTTATGTGGAAATAATGACTAGTAATGGTGAAAAATTCAAGGTCAATAGACACTGATTGAAACTCTACTACAGCAATTCCATTATCGGATGCTTAGATATTGTCTATATAGAGCCTCAATCCCCAACCAGATGATTTCATAGGAGTATTCGTCGAGCGGGACGTTAAACCAGCGTTTCTCGGGAGGCAACCCGTGTTTCCTTTCTTTTTGCATTTTATTTTTGCTTTCCCTTTTTCGTTGTTTTGTTAGATTTACTTTGCACATGAAAGAGTTTTTGAAGAATCTATGAAGATCTTCCTTGTCAAGTCCAAAAGACTACCTTGGGGGAGTCCGCGCTGACTAGTAAGCTTCACTCTCCTTTCATCTTTTTCTCTTTTTACCCTTCTTCCCATTGAGCATCTCGTTGCATATTTAGTCTTTGTGCTCACATTGAGGACAATGTGATGTTTAGCCTAGGGGAGGGATTGCATTTTCCCATTTTGCATTTTTAGTTGTTTATATTTTTCAAATTTTTGAATAAGAGAAAAATTTAAAATTTTGAACATAATAATGCTTTTCATGCTTTGCTTGCTTGTTTACTATGCTATCATGTTACATTTCCCAAACTTAGAGCTTTCAAAAAATAATGATTCAATATTCATTGAATTGTGCATACATGGGGAAGTCTTGTACATAGTAGGCATGGAATGAATCTATAGATGAGTACGCTTGATATTTACATTTGGCAAGTTACATATATTGTAAGGTAGAACCTCCTTAGGCTGGTACATCTATACCCAGTCTCATTAAGGTGTGTGTAGTTCTCCTTGTGATGTGTGTCATGTCAAAACGCATAAGTATGGTTCTCATTTCATTCCTATAAGCATTGCATTCATGATTCACTAAAATTTGAAGCCTTTTTCACTTTGAATTACCCCTCAAAATTAGCCCCTTCATACAAATGTTTCACAAGATAACAACTACATATAAAAACTGCCTACCTTGTTGAGTTAGCAGCTAGACTATGGTGTATGGGTGCTCTTTTGAGAAGATTTGTTCTTTTATGTCAAAGTGATGTTATGTTCAGAAAAAAAAAATGAAATAGAAAAATGAAAAAATTGAAAAAGAAAAAAATCGAAAAAAAAAAAAGAAAGAAAAAGAAATAAAAAAAGAAGTTGTGAGTATCTCCTTAAAATGTCAATTCAATGTTTAGAAAGAGTTCACTCTTGTGTTTCGTGTGTAATAAGCCAATCCGTTCCTTCTGGCTTCGTTATTCGTCTTTTGGGAATTAATCGAAAGTTTAGATTGAGTATTCATTTATCATTGGTCAGTTGCTAGTTCATTCTAACCTTCACATGACCATAACTGTTTATCCACCTTTCACCCATTTCCCAAAGCCTTCTTCATATTTTTTTTTTTGGCTTCTTTTCTATGTGCATTGTGATCTTTGACTTGTGTTTTGAATTGTTTACCATATTAAACTGCGGACACATTTTCATAAGTCGTAGATAGGTGAGTGTCTCAAAAACATTTACACATAAAGAAATCACCTTTTGCATACATGAGTGTTCGACTGTGCCGTGAGAGTCCATTTGTCAAAAAGATCATACAAGAGCCGAAAACTCTGTAGTGAAATTTTTTGTGCTGCGCCGTTATGTAAATCTCAGCCATGTTTATGTATCATTCTTGCCCACGTTGTTTTTGGGTTATGATTCATTATGTTTCCAAAGTTTAACGTTGAGATTTGTTTCTTGATGGTGTAGTAGCCAATGCTTGCAACCCTTGTCCTGGTATTGTTTGTTATGTTTGCTTGAGGACAAGCAAGGGTTTAGCTTGGGGGAGTTTGATAAGTGAATATTTGCATGATTTTAACCCCCAATTTAGCTCGGTTTTGTATGTCATTTGTGCTTTGTTAAGCCATTCTATGAGCTAATATCGTCTTCTAGGCGAATTCATATGTTCTAAATCCAGTTTCATCAATATGTTAATCTACATGTATGAACCTACTTCCCTAGATTCTTTTTATCATTGTTAATTCATCACCTGCTTTATTGTTTTCGTTTTGATTTGCTTTTATTTTGTTTTCATTTATGCTTTTTATTAGTTTAGAAATCAAAACCCCAAACCCAGATACTCGTTAGATAAGACCCAATTGCAAGACATTTCACATTCTATAGGAAACACCATCTCCCTGAGGATCGACCCCTACTTCCCTAATTACATTAATTTGTTATTAGCCTAGTCTGGGTAATTATCTTTGACCAGGGCTTGCAACAGGCCCGATCATCTTCTTCGAATCCGATTACTACAACGGAGGAGCTTGTACCCTTGATTGAAGTAAGGGAAATACGGGAAAGTAACGAGGTAGAAATTGAGCATCCAAGGGTAGAGAACTGGGAGGGTCTTGTGCCGATCGCGGAATTTGTGAATCCTTTTGGAATCCCACCAACCGTTCCACTACCCATCCAACCGCCCACTCTCCCAAGAATGCCTAAATTTTCATCTCACTCAATTCCCACGGAAGATACTCTTCCAAACATCACCCCCGTACCACAAAATGTAACCGGAAATTTCATTGATAAAACCGCTTTTATCCAATTGGTGGAGAGGAACCAATTTGGAGGTATGCCAAGTGAAGACCCTCATCTACACATGGAGACTTTTTGTGATTATTGTGATGCCGTTTCTCAAACGGGAGTGACTCAAGACCAAATCTGATGGGTTTTGTTTCCTTTCTCTCTTATTGGAGCGGCAAAACGATGGTTGAAGAGTCTTGACAAGGTTGCTCTAGGTATTGATTCATGGAAGAAGCTAGCTCTAGCTTTTTATCAAAAGTTCTATCCACTAGAAAAGACAAATATGTTGAGAGCTAAGATAACCGGCTTCAAGCAAAGGGATGAAGAGTCACTCTATGAAGCTTGGGACCAATTCAAGGGGATCATTCGATCTTGCCCTCACCATGGTTTGAGTGAGTGGCTCTTAGTACAAAAATTTTGGAATGGACTTTATGAAGATACTAGAGGGATCTTGAATATGGGATCAAATGGAAGGTTCACGGAAGTAGATGATGCTCAAACTTGGGCACGAATAGAAGAGATGGCGGCCCATAACTCACAATTTAGTAGGCCAAGGCAAACTCCTAGGGGAAAGCATGAGGTGAGCTCCGTCACCCAAATAAGAGCCGACTTTGGAGCTCAACTTAGCTCTTATATGGAAGCAATGAACCTCAAAATGGACCAACAAACGGCTCTATTCCAACAAGCTCAAAGATCATTAACTCAACAACCTATGCAACAAGTGAATGCTATGGTGATGGCACCAAGCTTACCTCAAGGGGTTTGTGAATGTTGTGGAACATTTGGTCATGATTCTCAAGATTGTAGAGGATCCGTGGAACAAGTGAATGCCTTTCATTCTTATAGGCAAGGAACCCCCTACTCCAACTTTTACAATGAGAACACAAAGAACCACCCAAATCTCTCATATAAAAGCCAAAATGTTCAAAACCCTCAACCACGGTCAAATGTTGCCCCACCCATGTGAAACAATCAACAAAACTTTTAAAGACAACAATACAATCAAAACCAACCTTCCTACAATCAACCACAATACAACAAAAATCAATACAACCCACCACCACAAAATCAGCCTCCTATGCAACCACAAGTTGGAGATCCAAACTTGGACATTCAAAAAGCGATCCTCCAATTGCAAAAAGACAACCAAGCCAAAGATATTATCATCAATAACATCCTTGCCCACAATAAAATGCTTGAAACTCAAGTGACTCAAATTGCCTCGGGGAGTTCCTCTAGGGTAAAAGGTCAATTACCTCCTCAAGGTAACCCACCTAGAAATGAAACCACCAATGCCATACATTTGAGGTGTGGAAAGAGTTATGAGGGACCAAAGATGCCAATTGAAGATGATAATGGTGAGGGAGACAAAGTGGTAGATGATGGACCAATTGAAAATGAAGTTGTTGAGTTGGATGACAAGGAGGAAGAGTGCTCTTCAAGTGAGCAAGTTTTTGTTGAAAAGAAGGATGAAGTGGTAACAAAGAACAAGAAGGTTGAGGAGCCTATTGTGATAAGGCTACCTTTCTCTTCTAGACAAGCCAAAACAAAGCTAGACAAGCAATTAGGCAAATTCATGGACATTGTCAAAAATTTGGAGGTCTTTATTCCATTCACCGACCTCATCACTCAAATTCCCGCCTATGCAAAATTCATGAAAGACATCCTTACAAGAAAGAAGTCCTTGAGTGGAGTTGAAACCGTAGCATTCACCGGTGAGTGTAGTGCATTTCTACAAAACCCAACCCCTCCAAAGTTGAAAGATCCGGGTAGTTTCTCTATCCCATGCACCATAGGCAACATAACAATTGACAAGGCCTTGTGTGATTTAGGAGCTAGTGTGAGTGTGATGCCATATTCCATTTGTGAGAAACTTGGCATGGGGGAACTTAAATGCACCAACATCACACTCCAAATGGCGGACCGATCTACAAAGCAACCTTTGGGTGTATTGGAGGATGTCCCGGTTAGGATTGGAAAGTTCTTCATTCCGGTGGACTTCATAGTTCTTGATATGGCGGAGGATTCTCAAATCCCCATTATTCTTGGGAGGCCATTTTTGCACACCGCCGGAACGGTGATTGATGTAAAACATGGGAGGCTAACCCTTAAGGTGGGAGATGAAAAAATTACATTCAACTTGCAAAGTGCCATGAAAGCTCCAAATCTTGGAGAATCTTGCTATTTCATTGATATCATCGATGCCTTTGTTGAAGAAGTGACACCTAGCTTCTTTATGAGGGATCCTTTGGAAGCTATCTTGACTTTGGAGGCAAGGGATATTATGGAGGAGCTACATGGGTTTGAATTTGACTTACTTGAAGCAACCTTGGAAGGAGAAGAGCTTGATGAACAACAACGTTTAAGACTTGAGTCTATCATCCAAACCTCTTGTGCGGTAGATATTGCAGTAGAGGTACAAGCCCCTTCTCTTAAACCCCTTCCCTCTAACTTGGTATATGCTTATCTTGATGAGTCAAAGTGCAAACCCGTGATTGTAAATGCTCACCTTGATGATAATCAACTGAATGCATTGTTGTGTGTTTTGAGAAAGCATGAGAAAGCTATTGGTTATAGCTTAGATGATTTGAATGGGGTTAGCCCCGAATTGTGTATGCATAGAATTCACATGCAAGATGATCATGAGCCTAGAAGGAAACCTCAAAGAAGACTAAACCCCACCTTGAAAAAGGTAGTTAAAGGTGAAGTCATGAAACTACTTGACGTCGGGATCATCTACCCAATCTCTTACTCCGATTGGGTTAGCCCCGTGCAAGTGGCGCCAAAGAAAAGTGGCACCACGGTAGTGAAGAATGATAAAGATGAACTAGTGCCTACTAGGGTAGTGACGGGATGGAGAATGTGTATAGATTTTAGGAGGTTGAATGCCTCAACAAGAAAGGGTCATTTCCCCCTTCCCTTCATTGATCAACTCCTACAAAGACTTGCCTCAAACAAGTATTTTTGTTATCTAGATGGATACTCGGGATTTTTCCAAATCCCAATCAACCCAATTGACCAATCCAAGACCATATTTACATGCCCTTATGGCACTTTTGCCTATAGGAGAATGCCCTTCGGCCTTTGCAATGCCCCGGCTACATTCCAAAGATGCATGAAGAGTATTTTTTCCGATTACATTGAGTCTATCATGGAAGTTTTTATGGATGATTTTAGTGTGTATGGGAAAGACTTTGATTTGTGCTTGCATAACGTGTCTTTGGTGTTGGAAAAATGTGAAGAAGTGAGTCTTGTTTTGAATTGGGAGAGATGCCACTTCATGGTAAATGAAGGGGTAGTTCTTGGTCATCTTATCTCGGAAAAGGGTATCCAAGTTGATAGAGAAAAGGTGGAAGTGATTGAGCAATTACCCCCGCCTTCAAACCTCAAAGAGGTGAGGAGCTTCTTGGTCATGCCGGCTTTTATCGCCGGTTCATCAAGGACTTCTCCAAAATTGCTAAACCACTTACACAACTTCTCCTCAAGGATACCCCTTTCCTTTTTACTAATGAGTGTGTTGAGGTATTTGTTAGGATAAAGGAAGCTCTTATCTCGGCCCCGGTCATGCAATCCCCGGATTGGGAATTGCCATTTGAAGTGATGTGCGACGCAAGCGGTTATGCCGTTGGCGCGGTTCTTGGCCAACGGAAGGACAAAGCTTTGCATGCCATCTAATATTCTAGCAAGACCCTTGATGAAGCACAAGTTAACTATGCAACAATGGAAAAAAAGCTTCTTGCTATTGTTTATGCTCTTGATCTGACAAGTTCCGTTCATATTTGATTTGCTCCAAAGTCATTGTTTATACGGACCATGCCGCACTTAAATATTTGCTTGCCAAGAAAGAAGCTAAGCTCCGCCTCATTAGATGGATCCTTCTCTTAAAAGAATTCGATTTGGAGATAAGAGATAAGAAGGGTGCGGAAAATGCGGTGGCGGACCACTTGTCCCGGCTATGCTATAATGGAAGTAAAGATGACATGCCTATCAATGATTCATTCCCGGATGATATTCTCTTTGCCATTAATGAAACCATCCAAAATCAAGCACCTTGGTTTGTGGACTTCGCCAACTACATTGTGGGTGGTGTTCTTCCGCCGGGCATCAACCACAATCAAAAGAAGAGGTTTTTGTTTGAAGCTAAGAGATATTTTTGGGATGATCCATTGTTTTTCAAGGAGTGTGGTGATGGGATGTATAGAAAATGTGTTCTTCAATTGGAGTATGAAGATATCATGAAAGGATGCCACTCCTCTCCTTATGGAGGGAACCATGGGGCATACAAGACCGTTGCCAAAATACTTCAATCCGGGTTCTTTTGGCCCTCTATTTTCCAAGATGTTAAGCACTTTGTCCAATGTTACGATGCTTGTCAACGCACCAGCAATATCTCTTGGAGGAATGAGATGCCCCAAAGAGGGATTCTTGAGGTGGAGGTGTTCGATGTGTGGGGCATAGACTATCAAGGCCCTTTTATTTCTTCAAAAGGGAATAGATACATTCTAGTGGCCGTAGACTACGTGTCCAAATGGGTTTAGGCGGTGGCTTCTGTAAGTTTCTTAAACTCGATAGTAGACACTTCTAATATCATTATACATTTAGTTTACTCTTAAACTAAATAAATCTTATGCATGCATAACAAAAGAATTAGAAGAAACAATTTCCTTACATTGATTATATGGAAATATGGGCACAATATTTGAACTCCTTTCAAATATAGTTCTTGAGCTAGTAATATGAGGATGATCTTCCAAGTTTCAAAGTAGAAACTCTCCAATTAGTTGCACCCAAGACTACCCTTAATCTCTACAAAATACTACACTAGTATTAATTAGTAGAAGCCCTTATTATGAACTAATAGATATATTACTAACCTTAGTAATGATATTATTAGTGCAGGAACACAAGAAGAATTTCTTAAATTTCTTTTAGTGAGAGATAGAGATATTGTAGAGAGATAAGCATCCATGCAAAATATGAGATGTTATGGTATATAATAAGAGGGAAAAACAAGCCCTCTTTGGCTTGTTAAAACCGGTCACCCACACCCCACATGGGTGGGGTGTTGTCACTTCCAATTGTTCTTAACAATGTAAAAAGGTTGAGTGTTGGTAATAGTTTTGGGTATGATTATGTCTAATTCCTAATTAGAATAATACACAAAAATAATCACCCTTATGTACACTACCAAAACCGGTGCACCCATGTAATATGGGTGTCCATTTTATTTTTGCAATTTGTCATTTGTCACAAGTGTGACATGTGACATGTAACATGTAATTTTGCTTATAAATGTGCATTTAACCAATTTAAATGCAATATCATAACAAATAAATTAGACTTAACATTTTAAGTCACATTTTATAATTACATGTAAATAAAATGGGTCCTCTCATATTTGGTTAAAATAATCTACAACAGTTTGTAATTATAATCGACCAATTTTACTTATCTCAAATGTTTCATAAACATAATGTATTCTTAGTAATATAACAATTAAATTACCAAAATGAATCTTATTTAATCATATTACAATAAGATATATTTCTCACTCATAATTTAAACTTGGTTCATTTTAAGGGATTAATTAATCTGTATCGCTATACAATTAATTAATGTACATGATTTGGGGATTGTCCTTTAGGTGTGATCTCAAGGGATCAACTGATCACCACCGTCATACGACAGTAACGTCAAACTCAATTGAGCCAATCGTTACCGATTTATGTTGACCAGTTGACTATAATATTCATCATCCCTTTGTATTCTTATTATTGAGATTTAATTATGTGATCGCACTATTGTTGAGGACATTTACTCCAACAATCTCCCACTTGTCCGAGACAAGTGTGCGTCACCAATTCTCTTGTCCTATTACAATATCTCCCACTCAATGCAAGGTGTCTTGCAGGTCGTACTTGCATTTGATCATATCAAGAGTGGTTTCCTCGATCTGGAGAGTAACTGTCTGACCGGAATTATCTACCATAGATACCTTCCGAGCGTGGCCACGCATTTTCAGCTTACTCCTCCTCGAGTGGCCTTGAGATTTAAAACAACCCTGACAAGGGGTGGACAATTCCTATCGCACTATTCCCTTTGCATAGCCACAGCTCATCATGACCCAAAAGATGCCCATTTGACCCCAGTTACGAAGGTCGTAGAGCATAAATCAAAGTCACTCTGAAACTGTGCCACCTTAGGCGAACAGTCTTTAGTCAAAGAATTGACTCAAAAGAATACTAGTAGCTCTTGCCACGACCAGGCTACAAGAATTGCCAGAATTCTATAAGCGGTCACTGCCCGACAGATTGTCCCTTACACTCTGTCTATGTGATCGATTGGTCATCCCTATGACCCTATGACACTTGAACTTGCCATCAATCGCACCACAATCTAGTCACTTCGAGATGTCACCTCATATAAGTGACTAGGGGCCATTGCTATGTTAAATCAGTCCACTTTAATGGAGTCCAAAATTGTCTCTACAATCCATTTGGATATAACAAAGCACAAAACAAGTTTTAGAAACTCAAACGATAAATGTGATTATCATATATGAACAATCAAAACAATGTTATTTCTTCATAGCATATAATCTAAAGTTTATTACGTCCATGACGATTCATGACGATCTTATTAAATGCAATAAAGGCTTGGGTAGTGAATATACCATATATTCATTTATTCCAACCTTTTGAATTGCTTTTTCCTTCCATCCAACGTTATTCCTAATAACATGAATTCATCTACGTACATGTCTAGATCTCTATCTAGCGTTTGGCTCTTTAACTTGAAAGATACTCCCACTTGTTATCATGATAACTGATAGGTATTTAGGTGAAAGGATCTACTATTAGTTCCTTTTAAACCACCTTATCCCCATCATAATGTACTAGGTCTCTATTTGTAGAATTTATAAGGATTGACTCTTCAATCATTCTTTTAGTTATTCGCTTCTTGTATAACAAAAGTACGCCTAGGATTTCGATAAATCCTTATAAGTTTGGAAATTTGGGTTTGTGTAACCTTTACCACATTGTCAAATTTTCTCTACCAAACACAAGAATGTACCCCTAGTTCTCCTCGAGAACTCTACGGATGTTCTTGTAGGCTATCCAATGACTCTCATGTGGATTGATTTGTTATAGGCTTGGCATGCTCCCAACATACAATTCATTTAGGTATGTGCATGTAATCGCATACATGATAGGTCTCATGTGATCAACAATTCTTAGGTTCAGTGGATAACTATGACCATTTCATAGTGATCCCACTTTTATCAACATAAATAACCTATTTAACTTGTTGAAATAGATAAAGGCTCTTATCGATATAAGTCACCTTTCCAAATGCCAAACTAAAATCTTCTATTCCACAATAGATTTTGATTTTAATATACATGTTGCCCTCTTTCATCCAACATTAAAATCTAACCACTCCTTTCAAAAAGGTAATATGAATATGTCACCCTTAATGAGTGAAACGTCATTCACGTGGAAAACAATTTCTCCCACTGAACTTCATGTCTTTACATGATAACTTAAACTCCCACTTAACTTCATGTCTATACATGACTTTAACTCCCACTGAATTTCATGTCTTTACATGACTTTTCGACAATTCGAGTGAAACCCTTCTTATATCTTATAATAGAGAAGATCATCATTACCTCTAGGTAGATACATACAATAGGCTTGTGTCATGTACACATCCTATTCCAAATCCCTATTTGGACATATGGTTTTGATGTGTATCTTGTACACATCTATTATGAGGTATTTCATTGATGATTTGGATCTAAGCATAGTCACGCATTAACTTAGCTTTTGAAGACATCCACATGTCTATCCATGCAACTACAATTGGACAACTCCAAATAAAACATTTTCTTTGCATAGATTCCATTTAGTTTCATAAGTCTCTCATGTTAGAAAATCAAATTTTTAAAATTTCTAGGTGCTCCCACTTACATAGATCATAATCTTATTATATCAAGAACAATTTCTTTTGGTCTCG
Organism: Heliosperma pusillum; assembly: GCA_022085475.1. Classification (NCBI taxonomy): domain Eukaryota; kingdom Viridiplantae; phylum Streptophyta; class Magnoliopsida; order Caryophyllales; family Caryophyllaceae; genus Heliosperma; species Heliosperma pusillum. The sequence goes on along the minus strand of JAIUZE010027892.1, from coordinate 33,255 downwards.
TCACTAGTCTAAGGATTCACCTAAGAACGCTTTCTTTTGGTCTCCTCACTAGTATTGAGTCTAACCTAAGAACATTTTCTTTTGGTTTCCTCACTCTAGTTCCTAACTAGGTTTTCGTTGTGGCTTATTTTCTCCCACTCTATCTTTAGAAAAATACAATTATTTTCTTTAAAGATAGCCTTATGAGCCACAAACAATTTTGTACTCATACTCGTGAGGGAGGTAGAAGTATCACAACATGACCTTAAGAGATCTACTAAAGACTTCATTGTAAAGACATCGAATCTTAGCTTTGAGATAGACTAGTTCTATAAGCTAAAGAGGTGTACTCATATTCATGTCAATTACAATCTTTATAAGTGGTGTGGCCAATTGGTTTGGTAGATTCCCTACTTTGAGTTCAATAACTCAATTTGACTTAACAATTGATATTTCAAAATGAGAATCGAATTCTTAGCTTTTGAACTTATTACAATGATCCAATCATCATAATACTTACATGATCAATTTGAGTCGATACAATTTATGTTATTAGTGCAAGCAGAGTATGATGACAAGTTCTTAGAACTAAAAAGTTTCAACAAACCGAGTGACTTCGGTTGAAAACCAAGTCACTAAATCCAATTACAACCAATGTCAATAAAAGGAATTGAACAAATTTCCATGTCAAACAAGGAAATTATAAAAGTTCTAAAAACAATGTCTCAAAATACATCCCAAAATTTTGACAATTCAAAATGAGACCAAACTTCCATAGGTCTTCAATCATGGGTGGCTACCTTAGCTTCCCTTGAAGAGCCTTTTTAGTCTTGCTTGTCCTTGCCTTTATCCTTGCTAGGATGCCCTAATTACAATTAAATAGGGTAAGAATCACAACTCGTATCTAATACCAAAGTTGAGATCATAACATAAACGATAGGGATAAATATTTATCTACTGGAACAACCTTTCCAGTTTTAAGATCTCCAAGATACTTATAGCAATTCCTCTTTCAATGCCCTACGCCTATTACAATAATGACATTTTTCTTTATTGGAGGCACCCTTCTTGGGTATGGGAGAGCTATTCTCAATAGCTTTACCTTTTTCCCTTGAAGGTGGAGGGCTTCTTCCCTTTACTACCACCTTTCTTGAACTTCCCCTTGCTCCTTTTATTAATATGGAGCACATCCTTGGAAGTGCTAACATTTAGCCCATGTCTCTCTTGGCCTGCACGAGCATCTTGTGCATTTCATGAATAGAGGTTTTTCATGTTATTCATATTGTAGTTTACCCTAAACTTCACATATGCTTTGATTTTCCCCAAGGAATGTTAGACTCGGTCGATAACGAGTTGTTCGGTAATGGTCACCCCTTGCAATTTAAGAGTCTCAACATGCCCAATCAATTTGAGTACATGAGGGCTAACTTTTGGTCCTCTTTTAGGTACATGTTGAATAATGTGGAAACCGTCTTATATTGTAAGATCCTAGGAGCTTATGAAAAACATGATCACAAGCTAGGCATAGATCTCATAGGCCGTGCTCATCTTATGGCACTCCTTTGGAGATTGGCTTCCAACGAGAAGATCAAAACGTTTTTGATCACGGCGGACTCTTTGTGGCTAGCCTCATAGGCTCGCCTTGCGTGGCGGTTGACCTTTCATTAGGTGCGGTGGGAGAGGCCTTGGCAAGGTAACGAAACCTGTCGTCACCCGCCGCGGCCAAGCGGAGTTGCATATCCCAATTGGTAAAATTAGCGCCATTCTTTTCTAACTTGCATCGATCCATGAAGGATCGAAGCCATGAGACATTCGTGAGAATTGGAGCATAGGTGGTGGTGGATGAATTAGCATTTGCCATTGCGAATAAACAATATTAACTACAAATTTTAAAGACATAAAGGAAATGTCAACATTTATCATTTTAAATACTTGTAAACATTTTAAACAAGTTTAGCATTTAAATAGTGACCTCTACCCAACTATTATAAATGATTCCGAGATCCAAATTCATATCAACTTGGGCACGGTAAGCCGATTCATCCCTCATTAACATAATTCGGTGGATTAACTCTTTAATCGATTCTACATTAGAACTCTCGGTCGATAATATTACTTTAATATTTATCTTAAGCCCGGAACACATGCGGCTACGGTCGCGAATACTTCCGTTGAGCTCAATCCAAATTTCGAAATAATAACATTTATTACCCCACTTACCCAACGTAACAAGTTTAGCACCCCGGTGAGCCGAGCCTACTTCCTTGCGAAATTGGGATTCATGGGTTCTACATTTGGTAAGGCTAGATCTCAATTATTTATTATGAGACGTCATGTCAATTTATTATCTATCTCGTTTAAGTGAACTAAATCGATGAATTAACGATAATTTTAATTGACACGGTCGAATACTCGATGAATATGCATGTCATGTTGTGGCGATTTGGCAATGCATGCAAACATATTAAATAAAAATGCAAGCATAAAAATAAAACTCCTAGTATGGCCTTTCCTAGAATAGAAAATCATATAATCTATTACAAGTTCGGAAACCAACTCCTTTGATCCCTTGAACTTCATAAGATCGCCTCCCAAGGTTACCGTCTTTCTTCTCGGAACTCCTTTCCGAATGGCACCGTCTTTGGGAAACTCCGGTTTTACAATTATTTACAAAATATATAATAAAATTACAATAATTTCCTATTATACATTTGTAAGATAAAATAATACAATAAAAGTGATACGAGATCACATTAAATTACAACCGAATCAATATTCCCTTACATTTCGGGCAATATCGATTAAAACTAAGGCCATACAAGGAAAAATTACATAATTCCAAATTACATAAACCAAAATATGACATTCATAAATTGAAAATATGACATTCATAAATAAAAATGCAGCATTATAATATGTATAAAACATGCTCATGTTAAATGCCAAATCGCTCTATTTAACGGTTTATATCGAATATAACCCGGTTTTACGGAAATGCGTGATAATAACACTTTAAAATCACCAAACAATACTTAAATCATATTTAAGTCCAAGTTAATTATCCCAACTCATTTAGGCCTCAAAAATTAGTCATCACACAATTTTTGACAATAATTCAACTTGTTGTTGTATAATTGCTCATAATTAGACTTTAAAATCATATTTTAATCAAATAAATCCAAATTTAATTACAATAATTTCAAAATTTGAATTTTAAAATTTTGTACATTCTGGAACATTTCCATGACACTCATAATGTCAAAAATCATGGTTTAAAAAATTTGAATCGGTTTTGAGAAAAATGGTTGCGCTTTATCGGTTTTATCAAATAAAATACATAAAGCATGCAAAAATTAATCATATTAAATTTTCAACTTTAGATCTGAAATGTGGGATATTAATGCAACCAGGAAAAATTTTCTCTTGACATGAAATTTATTTTAGCTATATTTGCTAAATTAGTCACTATTTATGCCATTTTTACATTAAAAATTCATAAATCATGCTAGACAAATCACATCAGTCTGAAATGTTTCAGTCTGATGGGAAACCATGCATGTGACAACAAAATAAAATTTCATCATTAGATTCAAAGCGGAAGTATATATGTTAAATTAGTCACTATTTATGCCATTTTTACATTAAAAATCCATAAATCATGCAAGACAAATCATATCAGTCTGCAATTTTTCACTCTGACAGGAAAACATGCATGTGACAATATACTAAAATTTCATAGTCAGATTCAAAGCGGAAGTGTTTTTAACCATTTGACCTTTATTTATTTCATTTTATCATATAAAACTCATAAATCACACGAAACAAATCCACTTCACACAAAATTTTACATACAGTAAGTAAAATGCATGTGTGATATTGTGTAAAAATTTCAAGGTCAGAAGGTAAGTCTAACTATTTTTAGCATTTTAAACATCATTTTACTCATTAAAATGTAATAAAAACACTAAAAATTATATTTGAGCACTATAAATTTCCATAAATCATCAAAATGACCTAAAATCATATTAGGACCAGAATGTATTGACATGCAAATAACTTTGTGATTTTATCTTATAAAACACAAATTACTAGTTTTCATTAAGTTACCATAACTCGAAAAAACTATAAATCGATTATGCATGCAACAACCTTGGCTCTTGATACCGCTTGTTAGTTTCTTAAACTCGATATTAGACACTTCTAATATCATTTTACAATTAGTTTACTCTTAAACTAAATAAATCTTATGCATGCATAACAAAAGAATTAGTAGAAACAATTTCCTTACATTGATTATGAAAATATGGGCACAATATTTGAACTCCTTTCAAATATTGTTCTTGAGCTAGTAATATGAGGATGATCTTCCAAGTTTCAAAGTAGAAACTCTCCAATTAGTAGCACCCAAGACTACCCTTAATCTCTACAAAATACTACACTAGTATTAAATAGTAGAAGCCCTTAATATGAACTAATAGATATATTACTACCCTTAGTAATGATATTATTAGAGTAGGAACACAAGAAGAATTTCTTAAATTTCTTTTTAGTGAGAGATAGAGATTTTGTAGAAAGATAAGCATACATGCAAAAATGAGATGTTATGGTATATATTAAGAGGGAAAAACAAGCCCTCTTTGGCTTGTTAAAACCGGTCACCCACACCCCACATGGGTGGGGTGTTGTCACTTCCAATTGTTCTTAACAATGTAAAAAGGTTGAGTGTTGGTAATAGTTTTGGGTATGATTATGTCTAATTCCTAATTAGAATAATACACAAAAATAATCACCCTCTTGGTACACTACCAAAACCGGTTCACCCATGTAATATGGGTGTCCATTTTATTTTTGCAATTTTTCATTTGTCACAAGTGTGACATGTGACATATAACATGTAATTTTGCTTATAAATGTGCATTTAACCAATTTAAATGCAATATCATAACAAATAAATTAGACTTAACATTTTAAGTCACATTTTATAATTACATGTAAATAAAATGGGTCCTCTCATATTTGGTTAAAATAATCTACAACAGTTTGTAATTATAATCGACCAATTTTACTTATCTCAAATGTTTCATAAACATAATGTATTCTTAGTAATATAACAATTAAATTACCAAAATGAATCTTATTTAATCATATTACAATAAGATATATTTCTCACTCACAATTTAAACTTGGTTCATTTTAAGGGATTAATTAATCTGTATCACTATACAATTAATTAATGTACAGGATTAGGGGATTGTCCTTTAGGTGTGACCTCAAGGGATCAACTGATCACCACCGTCATACGACAGTAACGTCAAACTCAATTGAGCCAATCGTTACCGATTTATGTTGACCAGTTGACTATAATATTTATCATCCCTTTGTATTCTTATTATTGAGATTTAATTATGTGATCGCACTATTGTTGAGGACATTTACTCCAACAGCTTCCCCTACCAACGATGCCAAAGTTGTCATCAATTTCCTAAAAAAGATCATCTTCCCCCGGTTTTGAGTACCAAGAGCTTTAATAAGTGATGGAGGCGAGCACTTTCATGAAAAACGACTTGACTCACTACTCCTTAAATACGGTGTTCATCATCGTACCGGTTTGGGGTATCATCCCAAAACTAGTGGGCAAGTCGAAATCTCCAACAAAGAGATCAAATCTATCCTTGAAAAAGTGGTGTCAGAGCACCGTAAAGATTGGAGTTCAAAGCTCGACGACACACTATGGGCATATAGGACGGCATTCAAAACTCCCATTGGAATGTCGCCTTATAAGTTGGTGTATGGCAAGTCTTGCCATTTGCCCATAGAGCTCAAATACAAGGCATATTGGGCGATCAAAGAACTAAATCTTGATGCAAAACTGAGCGGTGACAAGAGATTGTTCCAATTACAAGAGCTTGAGGAATTCCGCCTCAAATCTTATGAAAATGCCCAATCTTATAAGGAGAATGCCAAACTCATTCACGACAAGAAGATCCTCAAAAGGGGTTTCCAATGTGGAGACAAGGTGCTTCTTTTCAACTCGAGGTACAAGCTATTTCCCGGGAAGCTCAAATCCCGGTGGTCGGGACCATTCTTGATCACCGAGGTAGGGAGATATGGGGACTTCAAGTTGGCAAGCAAAGATGGCCAAAGATTCAAAGTGAATTGGCAAAAGATCAAGCTTTACAAGGAAGGTTCTCTCATCGGGGTAGTCGAGGCTTTGTACCTCAAGCCGACTACCCTTCATTAATTCTTGAACAAGAACGGGTTTTGTGAAGTCCCCCAAGAATCACAAATTTGTATATATTTCTAACTCATTTACTAATGCTTGGTATATATTAATTTGCATGGAAATTGGTTAAATTGACGATAATGAGGTCGAATTTTTGTTTGGCCAATTGAATCATTGATTAAATCAATTTCCCATTACTTAGTTAATTTCAAAAATTTTGGTGCAATTTTTGTCAATGAGAGTGTGAGGGAGGGATTTAATGTGGTGTGTGATTGTTTTGTAAGATGAAATGAAGGAAAAATTGCGGAATGCTAATGAAGAAGCGAGAAATCAAACAAGAGTGAAGAATTTTGATTCAAAGGCTCGGCAATAGTCGAGTCACGGTCGTGAAATGAGCTTCACGCCCGTGACAACTGAAGCAAGCGAAGTGAAATCACGAGAAAAGCACTTCACGACCGTGAAAGACATCTCACGGTCGTGAAACTTGTTTCACGGTCGTGAAAGTCATTTCACGGTCGTGAAGTATTGTTGAAACCTTAACCTTGCTCTGCCATTTATTTCAGGGTCGTGAAGCAAGTTTCACGGTCGTGAAACGCAAGTCACGCCCGTGACTTCCATTTCAGGGTCGTGAAATACTCTAAACCGTGATTTATTTTCTTTCTTTTCTTCCTTCTTATTCCTTCCCTTCTTCTTCTTTCTTCACCACATAAACACAATCCCAAAACCCTTATCTCACTAAAACAACACAAATCTCCCTCAAAACTTCATCAAATCACCTCAAATATTCCCCAAATTGCTACAAAAACTCTTCTTCTTCAATTACTAACACAAAAAGAGCCATTCTTTCACCTTATAAACACCAAAAAAATCAAAAAAAAATTAATTTTCAAACCTAGGGTTTCAAAAATCCGAATTTGGGGATCTTTTTTTTGGGTTAGTTTTCAAGCTTTCTACTTCAATAGAAAGTAGTTTTGGGGTTAATTGAAGGTTTTTCAAGTGTTTGTAATCGCCTTTAAGGAATTTGTTTTAGCAATTTCTCTTTTTGGAAAAGCTTGTGTTTAGAACAACAATGGTGGGACAAGGGAAAGGCAAAGCAGCGGCATCACGAACTCAAAAGAGGAGGAGGGGAAGCGGTTCCAACAACCCAAACCCGGATGAAGACTTGAAGATTGAGCAACTTCCGAATTTTCCAGAAGTCGTCTTCGAGACGGACGCTCATCGGCAAGCCTTTGAAGGGATACAAGGGTTGGAAATGGAGCCAACCATCTTTCTATGCCACGACATCATACGTGGTTTAGACTTGACGGAAGATATGCGGACTTTTTTCAAAGCTACGGGTATGTCTACTTTATTTTCTATGCATGAGCTCTCTTATCGGAGTCTCACGCTTGAATTTTTGAGTAGTTTAAATACTTGTTTGAATGCTGATAAAGTAGCTTTCTGTCTTGCCAACACTACACATGTCGTACCTGTTGATGATTTTGCTGCCATTTTTGGACTAGAAATCCCTTCTAGAAGGGATTCCGAGAAGCCTAAGGGATATAATTTGGGCCCACTTTGGGAGGCCTTGACCGGGAGGGTTTTGACCGATTTCCGGCGGAATTCGGCCCTCTTAATTCACCACCATGTGCCCTGTTTTTGGCACATGTTAGTGTAAGGCACCTTCCTCTGTCGGCAAGAGCCGAACAACCTGACCCAGCTTGACCTCACCCTCTTAGAATCGCACATGAATGTGCAAGGGTCGACAGAAAACTTCAGCTTTCCCCTAATGCATGAAATTTTTAGGTGGTGGAGAAAGTTGGGAAGGACCACCATGGCTCGTAAACAAACGGTGGTCATAGGGGGTTTGGTAACTTTTTTGGCTAAGCACTTTGACCCCGACTTCAATAGTGAAGGGGCGTATGAGGCTTTACCCGGGGGGGACACTTCTAGATGAGACTACCCTAATCCACTCTAATTGGATTAGGATTGACCGGGCTAAGGGATATCTTTGGGTAATCAAGGATGCCACCCACTTTTACCTTCCTTGTCATAGACTCTCAACTTTCACACCTAGGGGAGACAACATAGATAGGCGACGTAGCTACCTGCTACCGGTGACGATGGCAGGTGGTAGAGCCTCTTCTAGTGGCACTAAGGAGGAGGGAGAGTCTCCCCAGCAACCACGACCCCGACCCAGACCTACACCGAGTCAAAGTGCACCTCATGTAACCCTACCTGTTCCCCATTTTCTTTTACCACATATGCAAGCACCGTATCCCCCACCCAACTTTGTGAATATTCCCCCCTACCCCTTTGATTACTAGGGGTATGTTCACCCCGACCCTACCATCTCCCCCCAAAGTGACTACTTCACCGGTCTCATGCAAAACATGCATCTGAACATGCATGAAGACCGGGGGAACAATTATTATGCCACCTACCCCAACTATTACTTGCTGGCTAACCAAGGGTACATTGACCCGAACGGTTTTTTGCCAAACTGGGCACAACGTGATTTGTTGTTCCCCAACCGTGGAAACCAGGGAGGGGTAGGCGGCATGGAGACCTGGGGAGACCAAGGGAATCGGGAAGAGGGTGGTGGTAGTGGTGGTAGTGGTGGGCGGGATGATAATGAGGATGAGATGGAGACCTTTTGAGGAGGATTTGTGTTTTGTTTGATGATAGGAACAGTTGGAGTGGTGTCTAGGTGGCTTTTTTAGCATCTACCCCCTCCCCTCTAGTGCGTGTATCCTTGTTTCCTCTCTTTGATTGACTTGAATTGCACCTTTAACTTGTAAATTGTTTTTTGTTGTGTTGGTTGGCCTCGGTAACATTGGAGGCGGGTGTCCATCCCATCGGACACCAATCTTTTGCTCCTTTATGGAAAATCCAAATTGACAAACCACTTTCATTGCATTTAGTTAATTCTCATGCATCACGTAGTTGCACTTTTAGGTGCCATTTTTTGGACTTTCTCGTGGTAGGTACCCCCATGAGGGGCATTGCATTTATGCACATTACCGCCGCGACGAGACTCTGATATGGCACACCTTGTATTCCTTTTTATCTAGACTTTCTTGTGGGAGGTACCCGCATGAGGGGCATTGCATTTATGCACATTACCACCGCAACGAGACTCTGGATTAGAATATAGTTTAGCTTGCATTCACTTAGATCATGCACTTTGTATTATATCACTTTGCATTTAATTTTAGGAATATTGATTAGTTCATGCATTTCATATAGAATTAGTTCATTTGCATGACTAACCCTCTTGTATATATTGTTTATATTCTGAATACTTCTCAAAAATCAAAAACCCAAAAACAAGTTTTTATTTTTCAAAATATTACTTTTCCTTTTAGAAAACCATTCAAAAATCCAAAAACATGTCTTTCTTTACTTTCAATAAGCCCATTTCATACATTAGGGACAATGTATGTTCCTATGTGGGGGATGGGGAATTATTTTGATAATTTGAAAAAATCCCAAAAACATGTTTTATTTTGCATTTAAAATCATTCAAAAATCCAAAAAAAAAATCGAAAAAAGTTTGAAAAATCCAAAAAATTAGCTTGTTTATATCTTAGTTTGTATATATATGCATTGTTTCTTCTTCTAACTTTCATACATAGGTCCGCTACACATCGCTTAAGAGACTTATAGAAGGGATTAAGAAGACCGCCATGGTATGATCGTTCTTATTCCTTCCCCTTCTTTCTTTCTTTACTTCTTATCCCATGAGGAGTTTGGAGGAATTGTTGATGATTGCGATGTGGATTTTGATGAATTTGCAGTTGTGTGACTTATGTGCTGTTAGGGGGTTTCATTAGATTAATTGTCACGTAGTTCACTAGAGCATTTGCATTAGTTTGTATATCATGGCATATAGTTGCATTTAGGAGAATTTTTAAAAATGCCTAATTTGGAAAAGGGATTTTCTCATTTGTACCCTTCAACTATTAGCTTTTCTCACTTGTACCCCTCCATTTTCCAAAAGCCCACATATACCCTTCAATTTTGTTTGTAACTTTCATCCATGACCAAAAGTTGAATTTCGTCAAATTAACCGTGTTAAGTGTTGATGTGGCAATTAGGTATTAATTGTTATTTGTTAGTTAACTGTTAAACCTAATATAAATTAAAATGTTTTTTTTATTTAAGTGACTATTTTTTTTGCTTTTTTGCTTAGCACTTTACCTATTAAATCGATTTTAAAAAACCTTTTAATGTGTATTTTTAGTATAATTTTTGCACCGTTTCCTAGAGCCTAGTCAAGGGCTTGCATTTACCATCTTGACCACCCCCATAGCGTGATAATTCCTTGGTGAACGCTTTTCTAGGTGACTCTCAAGGCCGTGTAATTGTCTAATCATCACATTTCACTGCACTTGACAAAAAGGAAATTTTTCCATCACAAGTCCAAAAATTGAGTTCAAACATAATTGAAAAGAAAAGCTTGAAATTTTGCATATCTTTGCCTTAGTCCTAGCTTAGGGAGTGCATATGGAGACTTCTAGGCTCTTCTAGAGTACCCTCACTACATATGGGGTCGCTCTCGATGTCGCTACGGCGAGGATTTGCCTATTGTTGGTCTCCGCCGCACACCTTTCGCTAGGCTACCTCGCTATCTAAAGGCTCCCAAATAAATAAAAAAATCAAAAACAAAAACAAAAAGAAATCAAATAAGAACTCAAACATCTCGTTTCCTTACCTTTTTGATGAATACTCCTACGTTACATTGCTAAGAGGGGACGACCCTTCCTTTCACTTAGGTGAGAGGCGGAATTCCGATCCTACAGTGTCTTCTAACACCATGGGCCCTCACTTTCCATCCCGCCTTATCACCCTTGACAAAGCTTTCTAGCGAATGTGAACGAATATACTAATTTTAGACAATAAAGAGGTGATTCATTTCTATCTTCCTAGGCCTAGTTCTTTGTAAAACTAGTAAGTACATAGGAATTTGCATGCTTGAAATTTTTCCATTTTAGATGAATCCCGGCACATGGATGAGGCATGTTGCCACTTGTTTTTGTAGATGCATTCTCATATATTTTTGTGTGCTTTATTGCCTAGAATGCATCGGAGTTTTAGAAAGACCCCAGTTGCCTTGCAAGAAGGCATCCTACCTCATGGATACCTTGTTGCGAGTTGAAGGGACGGAACAAGGCCCGTTAATTGCCTTGTATCGGTTAGGTTTAGCGTAGTTAAATAAGGGTCTTGACTATTGTTCAGCCTTACTCGGGACGAGTAAGGGTTTGGTTTGGGGAGATTTGATATAGTGTCATTTCACCCTACATTTTCACCCCTTTTTGTCTCGTTTTGCTTGCCTTTAACGCTCCCTAAGAGTGTTTCTACGTGTTTTACCTTCTTCTAGCATATTTCTCGCTTTTATCGTGTTTGTGTAGGTAACCCGTCATTTGAGGCGATTTCTACCTAGTTTTGATCGACAAAGAAGAAGGTGAACCACTCGGAGGACCCACGGCTTACCTTGGAGGCCCCACATACCCTTGGGGAGCCCTACTCGATGCGCCAAAGCCCTCCCTAGTCAAGGCAAGCAAAACCGGGAAGGAAGTAACAAAGTCAAGCAAAGGAAGAAGGACAAAAAGCATTTCACGGGCACGAAAGGCGTTTCACGGTCGTGAGATGCGTTTCAAAGAAGGCGGATTATCGAGCATTTCAGCTCACAGCCGTGAGATTCAATTCACGGTCGTAAAAAGTGAAGTCACGGTCGTGAGATTCATATCACGGTCGTGAAAGTGGAGTCACGGTCGTGAAATGCATTTCACGGTCGTGACTTGTTCGTGAAAGAAGACCCTGCCCTGCCACTTATCACACGACCGTGACTTGCAGTTTCACGGTCGTGAGACGTATTTCACGGTCATGACTTTGCCAGTCCATGAAGTCTTTCGAAGCCCATCTTTCCTCCATTTTGTAAACCTATAAATAAACCCTCTTGTGTAATTAGAGGGCACGAAACCCTATATCTGAAACTCTCATAGAATTAGTATTTAATCTTCTATTAATCTTCCATAATTAAGCTAATTAGTTGGTTAATTAGTAATTGCAACTTGGTTTAGTGTTGGAACTTGGATTGTATTCAAAGATTTGTGACAAAATCTTGGTTATTATATCAAAGTTCTCACCTTTTTCTAAGTTGGTACAATTTCTTTACTTAATCTTGTCTTTAATTAAGTTTTCATTTCAATTCTTGTTATCTACTCATTATTAATTAGAAAATGTTTATTGTTGTTGATTTCCTTTTGCAATCCTTAGTCAATATTGAATTTCCTTTGAATATGAGTGAGTAGTAATCTTGCTAGGGTTATGTGGGGGATTATGGGTTCTAGTATGAGTTAATGTGTTCTTGTTGGGGTTAATAGTTGATTATTGTCTTGTTTCCATGATATGCTTATAACATGTTTGATGAAATGCCTACTTGAGTTTGCATGATTCTCTCGCTTGTTTCAAATACCATAAGATCGAAAGTCGTGGTTTTTTTTAGAACCGTTAGTTTGGCAAACCGTATTTAGTGACGCGATAGCTAGTTAGAGTCGGTTTGAGGAGGAATTTTAAGAACGAAAGCCTCAATTTACTTTCCTAGGCTAGACGACATTTCAACTATTAAACCCGGCTTTTTCACTCGACTTTACTACCCATATGAACCCACTCACCCTAGTTTTCCCTCTTTTTCGATAAAAATCCAATCTTTCTTGTTTTAGACTCCATTTGTTGTTTTTATTTGCTTTTATTTGTTGTTATTTAGTTTAGCCAACAAATCCAAACCCAAATTACTTTGTGACTTTGCAAGAGACTTAGTAGACTATTAGATCATTTCTAGACACCAACCGTCCCTGAGATCGACACTCTTACCACACCACTATATCCTACATCACTCTCGCCACGACCAGGCTTTATGAATTGCTAGAATTCAATAAGCGGTCACTGCCCGACATAGTATCCCATATAGTCTGTCTATGTGATCGACTAGTCATCTCATATGACTTTATGGCACTTGAACTTGTCATCAATCGCATCACACTCTAGTCACCTCGAGACGTCACCTCATGTAAGCAACTAGGGGTCAATGCTATGTTAATCCAATTCACTTTAATAGGGTTCAAAGTTGTCATTACAACCTATTTGGATATAACAAAGCACAATAATGAGTTTTAGAAACTCAAACGATAAATGTGATTATCACATATGAACAATCAACACAATGTTATTGCTTCATATCATATAATCTAAAGTATACAAGTTCCATGACACTTCATGGTCGTCTTGTCTAAATGCAATAAAAGTTTGGACGGTGGATATACCGTTTATCTATTTGTTCCAACTTTATGAATTGCTCATTTTCTTTCCAATCATCGTTATTCCCAATAACATGAATTTATCTAAATACATCACTAGATCTCTATCTAGTGTTGGGCTCTTTAATCTTAAAAGATGATCTCACTTGTTATCATGATAACCACGTGATGGGTATCTTGGTGGAAGGGTCTACTTATTAGATCCTTGTAATCCACCTCATTCTCTTCATTATGTACTAAGACTTTATTTGTAGAATTTTCAATGATTGACACTTCAATCATCCCTTTTATTTATTCGCTTTTAATATAACAAAACTTAGCCTTGGATTTTGTCAGATCCTTTACAGGTTTGGAAACTTGTGTTCGTGTGACATTTAACACCCAGCTAAGTTATTATAACCATACACAAGAATAAACTCATAATTCTCCTCGAGAATCTCATGGTCATTCTTGAAGGCTATCCAATGACTCTCATGTGGATTACTTGTTATCAACTTATCATGGTCCAAGCATACAACTTATCAAGGTATGTGCATATCTTGGCATATATGATTGGCCTAATGGTGGAAACATTAGCAATCATTTGTATCCTCTCTCATCTATCACTATAGATTTTGGATACCTACTCCAAGTCTTTCATCTAGAATGATTTCCCAAATACTCCTCCACGGAAGGCAATGTCAGTACATCATTCCCAATGACCAATATGTCTCCTACATACGAGACATGGGAGATATTCTTGCCTTAGACACAATATGCTTCTTCCAAGTCTTTTATCTAGAAATGATTTCCTAAACACTCCTCCATGGAAGGCAATGTTAGTACATCATTCCTAATGATTGATATGTCTCATACATACAAGACATGGAAGATATTTTGCTCCCACTAATCTTCATGTCCATACATGATGTTTTTTCACTCCCACTAATCATCATGTCTACACATGATAGACCTAGCTCCAACTTAACTACATGCATAAACATGGCTCTTCGACAATTCGAGGAAACCATTCTCTCATGTTATGCAATGATTATTACAGCCTCTCAAATGGTCTCTTAGGATCACACATTAATTGATCTCCTAATTTTTGTACGACAACTTGTCCACTTCTAAATGCTCATTTAGAAAGGTAATTTTAAACAACTCTCTGTCACTTTGTCATACATATACTTTCAACGAGGTGAGATGCAATAATCTTGGATCTCAAAGATAGTTATATTTTAACTTATATACAATACTTTACAATAAAGTTTTATTCACCCTAGGGAGGTCTAAACTTCCCCATATAATTTTATATGTATAGTATCCATCTTGTATTCTTAAGGCTTGCAACAAATTCGAATTGGAAATTATAACCACCAATCTATAGATCATAGTTATTACTTTCAAAAAGTAGATATTTCTACTATAAGCTTTCACTATAAGCTTCCGACCTTGGATGACTTAATAACATTTCTCTTGTCTTTGTTTGTGGCATATTTTCTCCCACTCTATCCTTTAGTAAATATGCTTATTTACGTGAAGGATAGGACCATGAGCCACAAACAGTTTTGTTTCTTTAGGTGTAAATGAGAAAATTCTTTTAAGGATAGCTTCATGAGCTCTATTCCTTAGTCACAAACAACTTTGTTCTCCAGGTATAAGTGAGGTATCATGCTCGTATTAACTCTTATTAACTTTGAGCGATCTATAGTAGACTTATTTGTTTAGACTTTCGTATTCTAACTTCTCTATAGACTCACTCTATTTAAGAAAAATACTTGGACTCTTATCCATGTCTTGAACAAATTTAGTATTCTTAACCCTTCCATAACCTGTATGGAGTCATATTGGCGTTTACAAGATCTTATCTTAGGACTTATATGGATTTTAAATCCCCAAGTGCGAGTTCATTAACTCGTTTTGACTATGCAATTGATCTTTCTTATTTCAAATAAGTTGTGATACTCAGTCACAAGTCCAAAAGTGAGAATCCAATTCATAACTTAGGTGATTATAATGATCAAATCATTATATTTTCTTGTATGATCAATTTGCCACAATACTTCATGTTTAAGATATTAACTTTGTATAATGAAAAGTTTATAACATAAATTCCACAAACATAATGACTTGGATTGACAACCAAGCTATCATTATAAAGTACAACAATTGTCTTTCAAAATGGAAATAAAACCAGTTTCCTTGTCTAACACAGAAATCAAAAGTTCCAAAACGACATTCAAAATAACTAGAAAGACAAATAGCAAGAATGCCAAGCTAGTCCTTAGGTCTCCTCTATGTGGTGGCTACCTTAGCTCCTTCATCTTGAAGATTCCCTAAAGCTTGCTTTGCTTTGTCTTTCTTCTCATGCCCTTAATCTAATTAGGAGGATGATAATTACAACTTGTATCAAAATACCAATGTTGAGATTAATATCAATAACATAAACATCCGGGAGAACTATTATTTACGGGAAGAACTCGTCCAGTCTTAATATCTCCCAAATATATGGGACAAATACGTTTCCAATGGCCTATACCATTACAATAATAGTACTTTTCGTTGGAGGTGACACCCTTCTTAGACTTAGAATAACTATTCCCAATAGCCTTTCTTTGTCCTTAGAAGGTGTGGGCTTGTTCCCTTTGTGTCCACTCTTCATGAACTTCCCTTTGCTTTTGTCATTTGATGTTCAAAACATTTTTGCTAGTGCTAGCATGGTAGCCCATATCACGCTAGGTTTGCACAACCAATTTGTGCAACTTATGTAGAGTTGTGGTGACGTTTTGCATGTTGAAGTTCACTCTAAAATTAACAAACCCTTTGATACGGTTTAGGGAGTGGAGTACACGGTCAATCACAATTTGCTCGGGAATCGCTATTCCTTACTTCTTGAGTATCTCGGCATGCTCAATCATTTGAGTATGTGGGAGCAAACATATTGACCATCCTTCATTTTAAGGGTCGAAAAATTAAGAAGCGACTTAATTTTGAATGATCCTAAGAGCTCGTGAAAACACGGTCACGAGTTTAGTGTAGATCTCATACGTGGAATTCATCTTTATGATATTCCTTTGAAGCTCGGCATCTATATAGAAGATCAAGACATTCTTGATCCATCCGATTCTATTTGGTAGGTCTCATAGGCCTCCTTTACGGCGTTAGTTGACCTTCCATTTAGGAGCGTTGGGAGAAGGCTTGGTGAGGTAACAAAGCTTACCATCACCTTTGGTGGCAAGGCAACGTTGCCCATTCCAATTCGCGAGATTAGAACAATTCTTTTCAAATTTGCATTGATCCATAAAGGATCTAAGCCAAGATACGGTGGTGAGTTGTGGTATGGGAGGTCGAACCTCGTTATCGTTTGCCGACATTGCGAATAAATAAGTTTGACTACAAAATAGAAAAATGAAAGAACATCAACATTTATTGTTTTAAAATAATTGTAGACATTTTAAACAAGTTTAGCATTTATATAATGACCTCTATCCAATTACATAAATGATTCCAAGACCCAAATCCTATATTAACTCGGGTTTATGTGAGCCACGGACTCCACGGCCTTCATTAATATTACTTGGTGGGTTAACTCTTTAACCGATTCTACAATTAGAATTCTTGGTCGATTAAATACTTTATTGTCATCTTTAGCCCGGAACACATGGGCCACGGACCCTAATATTTCCGTTGAGTTCAACCAAATTTCGATGCAATAACGATTTATTGCCCTACTTACCCAACGTAATAAGTTTAGCACCTCGGTGAGCCGAACCTACTTCCTTACGAAATTGGGATTCATGGGTTCTACTATTTGTTAAGGCTAAATCTCAATTAATAAAATAGAGGTCAAGTCAATTTATATTATCTATCTCCTTTTAAGTGAACAAAATAGGTGAACTATCGATGATTGTAATTGACGCGGTCGATTGACTCGATAAAATGCATGTGTGATTTATATGGCGATTTGGCATGCATGTGACATATAAATAAAATGCAAGCAATAAATAAATTCCTAGTATGGCCTTCCTAAAATAATAGAAAATCAAATTAACTATTACAAATTCGGAAACCAACTCCTTGGTCCCTTGAACTTCATTTGCACGCCTCCCAAGGACACCGTCTTCCTTTTGGAACGCCTTTCCAAATGGCACCGTCTTTAGGAAACCAATTGCATGCAACATCCTATGCTATGATACCAATTTTTAGTTTCATATACCTACTCATAAGACTCTTCTTATGATTAACTAATTAACTCTTTAATTAGTATTAAGATCTAGTTACATGCTAACTATTTAAATCGAAATAGAAGAAAGAAAATGTTCCTCACATTGTTGGTTTGGACGAGTAAAGGGCACTAGAACAAGACTCCTTCTTGTTCTTGTTCTTGAGCTTAAGGATATATGGATGAACTTCCTAGTTTCAAGTATAGGAACTCTCCTTGGTGATGCACCTATACTATCCCTTATCACTCAAATGCAAGTCTACTAGAACTTCAAGTGAGTAGCCCTTAAAACCGAGTACAACACGTTTCAAATTACTACTCTAGTAATGTTGTGTTAATACTTGAACACAAGTTCTACAAAACTTCTTAAGTTTCTAACTATCTAATAATTTCTAGTGAGATGTTGTGTTAATAGAATATGAGATCAAGTGATGAGAGAAAATAAGAGGAAAAACATCCTCTTATTCACTCACCAAAATCGGTGCAACACTTGCATGGGGGAGGGTGAGCACGCCATTTCTTTTTGTCTAAACAAAGCATTAGGCTTTAGGGCTAGTTGTAGGTTAGTAATCATTTTGTTCTAATCTTAATTAGAACACTAATAATTACACAACCATCTACCCATCCTCATAAAACCGGTGACACTACATAAAATGGAGTCCATTTTGTAATTTGTGATTTTGTCATTTGTCACATATGTGACATGTGACATGTGACATGTGACATCTGACATGTTATCTTATCTTATAATTATGTATTTAACTAATTTAAATACAATTTCATGTCAAACAAATTAAACTTAACATTTTAAGTAATAATTTATAATCACACATATATAAAATGGGTTATCTCATATCTAGTTGACTTGATCTACAACTAATTGTAATTATGATCAACCAATCATGCTTATCTCAAATGTTTCATAAACATTAAGCATTCTAATATAACAATTATATTATTGAATCTTATTTAATCATATTACAATAAGATATATTTCTCACTTGTAAACTTGTTCTGTTTAAGGGATTAATTAATCTGTATTGTTATACAATTAATTAATATTCTTGATTAGAGAATTGTCCTTTCGGTGTGACCTCAAGGAATCAACTGATCACCACCATCATACGACAGTAATGTAAAACTCTAGTAAGCCAATCATTACCGATTAATGTGGATCAGTTGATTATAATATTAATCATCCCTTTGTATTCTTATTAATGAGATTTAATTAAGTGATCGCACTATTGTTGAGGACACTCACTCCAACAATACTCTACCAAGTACCTCCTCACTCGGCGTAGTACCACCAATACTCGGCCGAGTCACTACCTCACTCGGTCGAGCTCCCACCAAACGCGGCCGATTAAACCAACTCGGTCAAGTGGCCTAACAAGTAGCATCCTGAAAATCTCAAGTATTACAGTCTGGCACTTAGAAAAAAAACTTCGCTACTCCCTTCTTCACATGCCTGGCCACCAAAATGTCTTCTTTAAGTCCGTATACAGTTTATCTCTTCCCGGGTGTACATAATATGGAGTACAATGTTCTTCAGTCATAATCTTCCTTCTCGACTCATCATTCTATAGCACACACCACCTCCCATCAAATCTCACACTCACATCACCATGGATCAAGAATGCGCTCGCTTCCCCTTCTCAATACTCCCCTTCCACAATACCTCTCTAGGACCCAACAACTATAACTCTCTAATCTGCTCATATAAACTAGGCTCTAAGGTCAAGTCCCCAATTAAACTACCCTTTCTAATCACATGAATTACCATCTTTGCTACCTCATCTCTCAGTCTCAACCTTGACAACGCAATGCTCAAATAATGCATTGACTTTCTACTTATCGCATATGCTACTACATTCGCCCTTCTCTTTGTGATACACAATTGCCATATCATAACCACCTATTAGTTCAAGTGATATACTTTGCCTCATGTTCAACTCTTTCTATGTATAAATCTACTTTAGGCCCTTAATGTTAGAAAACTCCTTAAAGGTAACCTCATATACATAATCTCTCCACAACTTCAAAGCAAAATGCACCGCTCCTAACTCCAAATCATGAGTAGGGTAATTCTCCTCATGGGGCTTCATTATTTGTGAGGCATACGCGATAAATCTACCGTTTTGCATCAATACATACCCCCAACCCATTCTTAGATATATCAGTATAAACCTTAAAATTATCACTCCCATCGGGCAATGCTAGGACAGGAATTGTGGTCAAGCTATCTTTTAAGGTTTGAAACATCGTCTCACAGCCCTCATCCCACCAAAACTTATTCTCTTTATCATCAAGGCAATCATTGGTCTCGCTATCTTTGAAAATTCCTTGACAAACCGCCTATAGTATCCAGCCAATCCCAAAAAGCTCATTTCTCTATGTCACCGAGATGCAATGGCATGCGGCTGGCTTTGTCCAGAAGAACGCCAATTTATCGCCGATAAAGACAGCTACAAAGTGATCCAAATAGGAACTAATATCCGGTTGATCAGGTCCATAAGCATTGTATGTGCATTAGTTAACCCAAATGGCATTATAACAAATTCGTAGTGCCTATACCCCGTCCTAAAAGTCGTCTGATGTATATCCTCATGCTTTATTCTCTATTGGTGGTATCCTGACCGTAAATAAATATTAAAAAAAACTCCAACTCCACTAAGTTGGTCAAACAAATCATCAATTCGTGGCAATGGGTACCTATTCTTAGTTGTCACATTATTCAACTCTTTGTAATCAATACACTGCCTCAAACTCCCATCTTTCTTTCTTACCAAACAACACAGGTGTTCCATATAGCAAAACACTCGATCTAATGTACCCCTTATCTAACAGTTCCTCCAACTACTTCTTCAGCTCCTCCAATTCCTTGTGTCCCATACGGTAAGGGGCCTTAGAAATTGCTCTCGTTCCCGGCTTCAACTTCACATTATAATCTACCTCCCTCCTAGGTGGCAATCCCGGAATGTCGTCAAGAAAGACATCATGGGACTCACTCACCACTACTGTGTCATTGGCACTAGGCTTCTCCACACGGGTATCCCTTACATGGCACAAAATCAATTGACCTCCTTTAGCTTCCTCAAACAAGGCTTTAATATAATTACGTTAATTATCTTCACCTTAGGTTTTACCACAAAGCCCTTGTAAGACACCCTCACACCCTTGGATCCGTTTAGAGATACCTTCTTTTGAAAACAATCCATCTTGGCTTGATGTCTATCCAACCAATCTATACCCACGATAATCTCAAACCCTTTTAAAGAAAAGTCAAATAAATTTACTGGAGAATCTACTTCCCGAACGATTAGTGATACATCCCTATACAACATAATACATGTTATTGACTCCTCATACGATATTACAACCTCATCATTAATTGGTTCATAAATCCTCAGTCCTAGGGTCTTGGCATGTGTACTCGATATAAAAGAATGGGTGGCCTATATCAAATAATATGTACGAAGGCTTAAAGTTAACTAAGAATGTAAAGGAAACAACTTGAGCTTCCTCCTCAACAGTTCGTTTGTCCATCATGAATAACTTCCCACTAGTCTTTCATCCTCCTTGAACAGTTTTAGCCGACGCATTAGGCCTTCCACCCCGTTCTGGTTTCCTCCATTGTTTTGTCGCTGATATGATCCTCCACATTAGTCTTGATTGTTGTAGTAGTTCCATTGATTGTTTTTGTTGTTGTAAGTCCCTTTTTGGTTGTTATATCTCCACTAGCTTGAGAAACAAATGTTTCCAGCACTTTGAGCTGGGGTTCGATAGCTCCCCTAACTCACGCCCTCATTCCCATTCTTAGGTGCAGTCCTACAATCAAATGCTCGGTGCCCATTCTTGTCACAATTATCACATCGCCACCGCAAACGTGGTCTCGGTCCTCAATTCCAATTTTCACCCTTACTCATTCCGCCTCCAAAACCAGATCTTTCCGCTGAATATGACCTAGTATGGGTGTAATTTGGCTTCTTATTACCCTCATTCCCTTCACTCACCACCTCAGTATTTTTTTCTCTCATGTTGCTTTCTTTAGGTCCTTACACATAACCGCAAGACTCTCACCCTCGACCTTTTTATAGTATTCTCTAATTCTCCTCGTTTTTACTTTACTCCACCACAACACAACTTTTCTTCTTATAGACAAGGCAGCTTGATGCACTTGCAGCTAAGGTGGAAACTGTAGCGCCTCAAATATGTTATGAAACTCTTCTACCCAACCATCTAACAGCAATGGTGCACCAACCCTTTCAGACTTTGTCGTACGATGTCTTCTTATTGTCGTGTTCATCGTCGTAGCATCCACAATAGTCTTTTTTGGCTTTTTAACAATCTGAAATGCAGCCATCAACTGTCCCTTTGTCTCAATCAACCTTTCGATTTCTTCTGGGGTCATGTTTATATTTACTGGCGGGTTTTAATTTTTCTTGGCCATTAGATATTCAAAGGATAGTAAAAAAACATAATCACGAGCTTATTAAGTGATATGATCGAAGGAAGAGCAAAATTGTCTAGAATAAGGTGCTCGCTCGAGTAGGCCAGAAGGTTGCTCGATCGACTATCGTGTCGCTCGTCCGAGAATGGCCTTGATTAATCAAGTAGGTCGACGTACTTATGGGTCATCGGATCCAAAATCTGCAAAAAAAAAAGTTGCTCGATAGATTAAGGGGAGATACTTGATCGAGTCGGGGTAATCTTAAGCCTATATCGCCTAAAAATCAAAATCTAGCTCTAACTTTCAACATGCCAACACATATTTGTCACGTTTATACTTTCACATGATACTTTATTCCATAAGCGACTTATTTTAATCATTAGGTCATATTACTAACCATAATGCAAATCACTGATAAGTGAATATTTGTATGATTTTAACCCATATTTTAGCTCGGTTTTGTATGTCATTTGTGCTTTGTAAAGCAATTTTATGAGCTAATATCGTCTTCTAGGCGAATTCTTGTGTTCTAACCTGTTTTGTAGGGAAAGTGACGTTTCTACGCCCTTTTTCTATATTCCCGAGCATTTGCCTAGAACTCGACGATTTGAAGAAGCAAGCTTGACCAAGTGAAAGGCATTTCAAGAAGGTTCACTAATTCAAAAGTGAGAAGAGGTAAAGACGATGTCGCAGTTGTCGGAGGATCAATCAATTAGGCGGAAGAATTCATCGCTTTACATCAAACCCTATCAACAAACCCGATTGAAGAGGTCAAGGGAGATGATGGAAGTCAAGTCAAAGCAAAGGGAGATGAAACGTTATTCAAAAGCTCCCAGATGACAACTTACCCGATCGGGTAAGTGTGTACCCGATCGGGTGTCTCTGGTGCTTCGAGCAAAATGCTTCAACTTCCTATTTTTGTCCTATATGTTCAATGCTCGACCCCTTCCCCACGAAACCCTAATGCTATATGAAGAGAGCTCCAGCCCCTCTTCTCAACACAACTCATCTCAATCTCACACACAACATCTCTTCTCTTCTTACATTTTCTCTTTAGCTTAGTCTTTCTAGATTAGATCATTTTCTTCTTTTGTCTTTAGTTCTTAGTTTATTTATGTCCATTTCACATCAAAACATTACCTTAGATCAATAATAATTTCAATCTTTGTAATCTACTTTGTTGGGTTCAAGTGTTGTAATTCAAGGAACGATTATTCTATGCGAGGGATTTCTATTATTGTTATCGCTTTCGTTGTTGATCGTCACCTAGGTATTTCTAATTTATCCTTGGTTTAAAGTTCTTTGTGTTTCTTATTTGATTGTTATTTTCTATTCATATTATCTTAGATTCCTTTTTCATGTTTTTATAATCGTCATTTCATTTCTTAGATTGTCAAGTAGCATCGTTATTATCGCCACATAGAGAGTCTTAGATTATTGTCAAAATCAAATAAACATGTCTATCCTAGTTTTCATTATCATCATCATCTTAGATATAAACATTATCATGAGTAGCCATGTTAGATTGATTAAAAGATGATAATTGGATAAAAGAAATTATGCTTTTAAAACATTGTGTCTATGCATGTTTGGAATAAAACGTTAGTTGACGATTCCTGATCAAAATCATTGACTAGTATGGAATTCTTTTCCAAGGTAGAGATACGAGAATTGAATAGACAAAGCATGACATGGTGGATTAAGACCTAGTAAATTGCCTAAAAGCCTGCTAGACCATCTGATCTATGATTGTAATGAACACATCATTCTTACGAACTCACAATATTTTATTTGCTTGTCCTAAATCCAATTTCATCAATATGTCAATCTACATGTGTGAACCTACTTCCCTAGATGCTTCTCATTATTGTTAATTCATTTTTAGCTTTATTGCTTTCATCTTTAATTGTTTTTATTTTATTTTCATTTATGCCTTTTGTTAGTTTAGACATCATAATTCCTAAACCTAGATATTCATTAGATAAGACCCAATTACGAGACACTTCACATCTTATAGGAAACACCATCTCCCTGAGGATCGACCCCTACTTCCCTAATTACATTAATTTGTTATTAGCCTAGTCTGGGTAATTTATCTTTGTATCATGCTCGCGACAAGCACGATCAAATTTTGGCGCCGTTGCCGGGGAGCACGGTTTAGTTTTCTTTTTTCTTGTGATTTTTATCGCAATTAGTTTTATCTAGTCTTTAGGAACCCAAATTCCTTTAGACCTCTCTTGATTTTTCGTCTTAGCTTTCCAATCTTATGCCCAGATCTTCTAGACTAGGGACCCCTATCGCTTTAGACCCCGAACTAGAAAGAACTCTGCGTAGGAAACTAAAGCTATTCAGCGAAATCTCAAAAGCTTCTGATATTTCAAGTTTAGATCGTATTCGTGAGAAATACTCGGATATTTTATCTAATCTCGAAGGAGAAGAAGATCCATTCTCATCTCCATTCCCAAAAACTAATCAACTTTCAACCAACACTCCATCTTCATCTTCACAAAAGAAAATGGTTCGACTTTCCGACCATTCCAAACCCACTGCAGATACACTTCCAAGGGGTATCGCTACACCTCAAATCACTGCCCAAAACTTTGAAATCAAACCTGCCTTCATCAATTTAATAGAAAGAATTTAATTTGGTGGCAATGCCACAGAAGATCCCAACCTTCATATTCAAAACTTCTGTGACTATTGCTCCACGATTAGACAAACTGGAGTATCCCAAGAGCAGATTAGGGAAATGCTCTTTCCCTTCTCTTTAACAGAAAAGGCAAAACTCTGGATCAATAGTCTTGACCGAGTTGCCTTAGGAATAGCCGATTGGGATGGTCTAGCTCTTGCTTTCTATCAAAAGTACTTCGCACCAGAACGAACCGCACTCTTACGAAGCCAAATCACTGGATTCCGTCAGAGAGGCAATGAAAGCTTTTAGGAGGCATGGGAAAGATACAAAGAATTACAAAGAGAATGCCCTTATCATGGCCTTGATTCATGGTTCTTAGCTATCACCTTCTACAACGGTTGTTGTGGCGAATCGCGTCGTATCCTCGACTCCGCTAACAATGGTCGTTTCGATCAAATCGATGTAGAAATAGCTAGTACGACTATCGAGTCAATGGCAATCCACGACTCTCAGTATAGCAACTCACGTGTTATGCCACTCAAAACCAAGCAGGACGATTCAAGTAAAGTAGCACTCCTAGAAGCCCAATTAGCCCTTCTGCAGCAACAAGTAGGAAGCTCTTCCCAATCCAAGGAACATGTTAACGTCACTAACCACGTAGTGGTATGTGAGACATGTGGGGTTGGAGGGCATAGTTTTCAAGAATGTAGAAGTTCGATAGAGCAAGTCAATGCCTATCAAGGATATAGGCAAGGCAACGCTTTCTCAAACTTCTATAACGAGAACACAAAAAACCATCCTTTTTTGTCCTACAAAAGCACCAACATTCAAAATCCCCACCAACAAATTCAACAACCATTCACACCACACCAACAGAAGCCTTACAATCCACCTGGTTTTCAAAACCAGAGACCTTCATTTCAACCTAACTTCAATCAACCTTACCAACACCAACCTCAACACCAACCACCCCAAATTCAAAGCCAACCCAATGACTCAAGCTTGAGCAAAATTGAATCCATGCTTCTCCAAGTTGTTCAAAAACAAGATTCAATGTTTGCTCAACTTCAAAAGAGTGATCAAGCTCAAGATGCTGCCATCAAGATGCTTGAAACTCAAATGGCCCAATTGGCTACCTCTATTACCCAAAGAAAACAAGGCCAACTCCCACCTCATGGTGAGCAACCGAGGGACACCGCTAATGCTATCACCCTTAGGAGTGGTACCACTTATACGGAACCTCAGCAACCCAAAGAACCAATAGTTGAGCCTACACAAGTAGAGAGCCAAAAAGATTCTCAACCATCCACCGCTAAGGAAGCGGAAAACAAACCTGAAAAGAAGGATGAACCTGAAAAGGAACCCATAAAAATTCAAGTTCCATTTCCCCAACGTTTGAGGAGAAATCATAAGGAAACCCAGTTCAGCAAATTCATGGAAGTAGTCAAAAACCTCCAAGTAACGGTTCCCTTCACTGAATTAATCACTCAAATCCCTTCTTACACGAAATTCATGAAGGATATCTTAACTAAGAAGAGGACTTTAGATGATGTTGAAATCATAGCATTCACAGCTGAATGCAGTGCGTTATTGCAAAACAAGTCCCCTCCTAAGTTAAAGGATCCTGGTAGTTTCTCTATACCTTGCACTATAGGCACCTACACAATCGATAAAGCTTTATGCGATCTAGGTGCTAGTGTAAGCGTCATGCCCTATTCCATCTGCGAAAAATTGAATATGGGAATTCTTAAATGCACAAGTATCACCCTGCAAATGGCAGACCGTTCTCTAAAACAACCTATGGGAGTTTTAGAAGATGTGCCTGTCAGAGTAGGGAGGTTTTTCATTCCAGTCGATTTCATTGTTAGATATGGCTGAAGATTCGCAAATCCCTATCATTTTAGGAAGGCCATTTCTACACACTGCGGGAGCAGTAATCGATGTCAAGAATGGAAAATTGACACTAGAAGCAGGTGATGATAAAGTCACCTATAACTTAAACAGTGCAATGAAAAGCCCTATGCTTGAAGAACCTTGATGTTTCCTTGATATTGTTGACTCAATTATGTATGAATCTATGTATCCATCAATAATTGAGGATCCTTTAGAAGCAATCTTATTGTTGGAGGATATCTCTGAGAACGACAATTTTGAGATCAGAAAGAGACTTGACTGGAAAAGAGATACCGTCTGAAGAAGTTGAAGAGTTCATAAGCTTAATCGATACTCCTGCCAAGGCAGAAGTACATAAACCTGAACTTAAACCTCTTCCCTCAAATCTAAAATATGCTTTTTTAGATGAATCTGAACATTTCCCAGTCATAGTGAGTGCTCTCCTAAATGAAAATCAGTTAACCTCACTATTGACTGTCTTGAAAAAGCATAAAAAGACAATAGGTTATAAACTTGAAGTTCTCACTGGCATAAGCCCCGACTTTTGCATGCATAGAATCAATCTAGAAGAAGGCTAAAAACCTTGTGTTCAAGGTCAACGCCGTCTTAATCCAAACATGCAAGAAGTAGTTAAAACTGAAGTTATGAAATTGCTTGATGCTGGCATAATCTATGCAAAACTGTAAAACATAGTTGTTCCCAAGAAAAGAGGAACAACAGTAGTCAAAAACGAAAAAGAATGATCTCATCCCCACAATAATTGTGACGGGATGGCGTATGTGTATTGACTACAGAAAGTTGAATCAATCAACTAGAAAAGATCACTATCCTCTGCCCTTCATTGATCAAATGCTAGAGAGGTTAGCTTGCCACAAATACTTCTGCTATCTAGATGGTTACTTAGGATTTTTCCAAATTCCTATCCACCCTGAGGACCAAGAGAAAACCACTTTCACCTGTCCCTATGGTACTTTCGCTTATCGCCGAATGCCATTTGGCATGTGTAATGCACCTGCAACTTTCCAGCGTTGCATGACTAGTATCTTTTCAAATTTTGTTGAAACTATCATGGAAGTATTTATGGATGACTTTAGCGTCTATGGTATTTCTTTCAATAATTGTTTGACAAATCTATCCAGAGTACTGAAACGCTGTGAAGAAGTCGACCTTGTTCTCAACTGGTAAAAGTGTCACTTCATGGTGAACGAAGGTGTAGTTTTGAAACACATCATTTCCGAGAGAGGTATTGAAGTGGATCGAGCTAAGATCCAAGTCATTGAACAACTGCCACCACCTGCTAATGTAAAAGGAATCAGGAGTTTCCTTGGCCACGTCGGTTTCTACCGACGTTTTATCAAAGATTTTTCAAAAATAGCCAAGCCCCTGACTGAGCTCCTTTTAAAGGATGCACCTTTTAATTTCACAAAGGAATGTCGTGAGGCATTCAACAAAATCAGACGTGCTTTAATCACCGCACCTATAATCCAGTCGCCTGATTGGAATCTTCCATTTGAATAAATGTGCGATGCGAGTGATTATGCCGTAGGAGTTGTTTTAGGTCAAAGAAAGGAAAAGTTCCTTCATGGAATTTACTATGCTAGTAAAACCTTATATCCTGCCCAAATCAACTATGCCACCACTGAAAAAGAACTTCTCGCCATTGTCTATGCCTTAGACAAATTCCGTTCTTACCTTATAGGATCGAAAGTCATTGTCTATACTGACCATGCTGCCTTGAAATATCTGCTTTCAAAGAAAGAGGCAAAACCTCGACTTATCCGATGGATCTTACTCCTTCAAGAGTTTGATTTAGAGATCCGGGATAAGAAAGGAGCAGAAAATGTAGTCGCTGACCATCTCTCAAGGATAAGAGTAACTGAAATAGGATTACCAACGCCAATTAATGATTCATTCGCTGATGATTCATTAATGGCAATTGCGGACTCTTCTCCTTGGTATGCTGATATTGCCAATTTTCTTGTCAATCGCCAGCTACCTTCTGACCTTTCTTATAACCAAAGAAAGAGATTTTTGCATGATGCAAAATTCTTTGTTTGGGATGACCCTTATCTTTTCAAGCAGTGTTCTGATGGTCTATATCGACGATGTATCCCCCAGTGGGAAGTTAAAAGAGTTTTAGAAGGATGCCACTCATCTGCTTATGGTGGTCATCATGGTTCGTCCAAGACCGTAGCCAAAGTCTTACAATCCGGATTTTTCTGGCCCTCGATGTTTAAAGATTCCAAAGACTTTGTTATGGCTTGTGACGCTTGTCAACGAATAGGTCAAATATCCAAAAGACATGAAATGCCTCAAAACGGCATATTAGAAGTCGAAATATTCGATGTCTGGGGTATTGACTATCAAGGACCATTTCCCTCTTCTAATGGAAATCGTTACATCTTAGTCGCTGTCGACTATGTTTCAAAGTGTGTAGAAGCGATTGCCACTCCCACCAATGATGCTAGAGCTGTGATACGACTATTTAAGAAGATCATTTTTCCGCGTTTTGGTGTACCCAGAGCCGTGATAAGTGATCGAGGAACTCATTTTGGAGAAAAGCAGTTAGACACTCTGCTTTCCAAGTATGGTGTGTATCACAGACGAGGTTTAGCCTACCACCCTCAGACCAGCGGTCAAGTAGAAGTCTCAAACAGAGAGCTGAAAACAATTCTTCAGAAAGTAGTCTCAAGATCTAGAACAGATTGGAGTAATAAGCTCGATGACACCTTATGGGCTTATCGTACAGCTTTCAAAACCCCGATTGGAGCATCTACCTATCGATTGGTTTATGGAAAGGCCTGTCATCTTCCTGTCGAGTTAGAGTACAAAGCTTACTGGGCTATCAAAGAACTCAACTTAGACACTAAGCTTAGCGCTTATAGACGACTTTTGCAACTCAATGAGCTAGAAGAATTTCGTTTGCAAGCTTACGAGAATTCTAGGATATACAAAGAGAAAACGAAGCGTTGGCACGACAAGAGGATAATTAGAAAAGAATTTAATGTCGGTGACCAAGTACTTCTTTTCAACTCCCGTTTGAAAAATTTCCGGGAAAACTTCTATCACGATGGTCTGGACCATTCACTGTCACATATGTGAGCAAATACGGCTATGTGGAACTAATGACTAGCAATGGTGAAAAATTCAAAGTCAATGGACACAGACTGAAACTCTACGATAGCAATTCTATCATCGGATGCTTAGATATTGTCTATATTGAGCGTCAATCCCCAACCCAATGATTTCATAGAAGAATTCGTCGAGCAGGACGTTAAACAAGCGCTTCTCGGGAGACAACCCGTGTTTTCCCTTTTTGCATTTTTATTTTTGTTTTTTCCCTTTTTCGTTGTTTTGTTAGATTTCCTTTGTAGATGAAAGAGTTCTTGAAGAATCTCTGAAGACCTTCCTTGTCAAGCCCAGAAAACTAGCTTGGGGGAGTCCGCGCTAACTAGTAAGCTTCATTCTTCTTTCATATTTTCCTTTCTTCCCATTAAGCATCTCGTTGCATATTTTGTCTTTGTGCTCACATTGAGGACAATGTGATGTTTAGCTTAGGGGAGGGATTGCATTTTTCCCATTCTGCATTTTAGTTGTTTCTATTTTTGCATTTTAGAATAAGAGAGAAATTTTAAGATTTTGAACACAATTGAATGCTTTTCATGCTTTGCTTGCTTGTTTACTATGCTATCATGTTATTGTTGGAGCTAGTGTCCTCCAGTTAGTGCAATAACATAAATAAATCTCTGTAGGTTCACAGGGTATACTTTGTATAATAATCAGTTGATTAACGTTTATCAATAACGGTTGGCTTGCTAGATAAGTTTGACGTTATTGTCATACAGATGGCGGTGATCAACTGGTCCCTTAAAGTCACACCTATAGGATGTGTTTGAGAGATGTGATTATTTGAGAAAATAATCATATTGATACCCTATTATATGACTAAAAGGTTAGTCAGTGTAATTGACTAAAAGGTTAGTCAATGTGATGATGAGACGAAAGTTAGCTGATACGAATTAACTGTAATTCGTAGAATTGAATATAAAAAGTTATATTTAATTATAGTATATAATGTAAGCTAATTAAACATAAACCGTTATAATTAATTGGCAAATTATAAATATACGGATATTTATAATTAATGACGGATTATAATGTCGGTCTATGTAAAACGACGATTATAATATATTACATTATATTAGAAGCTAAAATGAACAAAAACGAGAGTATCCAGATACACTCGGGTTTTTGGGTCAATGGGTAGTTATTTGAGGAGACTAAAATCTCCTCATATAAAAACCAAAAGTGCCGTGAGTTTTGAGCGAGCAGAAAAGTGTTAATTGAGTTTTTGGCTTTTCTAACCTAATTCATTCTCTACTGCCTCCATCTCATCTAGAGATCATACAACACACAAAAGTTAACAGTAACTTTTGACAAAATCACAAAACAAAAGTTATCAGTAACTTTAGTTCTCTTTCTAGCAAAGGAGAAGGGTATATCTCATACAATCTTGGGTGCAACGATTAGGAGGATATCTACTTTGATATCTCTGTTCTTTACGCCAATTGCTAGGACCGGAGGTTGATTTCTAAATCTCTATTCCTTTTGTTGTTTTCGTTTATGACTAGTATAATCAAGTTATTACTTTTTCGTTATAATCCTATAATAATTGTATTGTGGTAATACGGATTTCCCACAAGTGGTATCAGAGCATAGGCCACGAAATTGTTTTAATTTGATTTCATAAACCGAAAAAAATTTATTCCGCTGTATGTTTGTCTCGATCGAGGACTTTAGTGTCTCGATCGAGCAGTTTTTGTGAGTGTTTGACTCGATCGAGGGGTTTGTTTGCTCGATCGAGCCGTTTTCAAATCCTTTTGGTCGATCGAGTAATTGTATTTGCTCGATCGAGCAGATTTCTCAAATGTTTTGGTCGATCGAAGGGAATGCTTGCTCGATCGAGGACTTTAGTGTCTCGATCGAGTGATGTTTATATTTGATCGAGGTCCCTGTTTGTCGACTAGGAAGAATTAGTCGATCGAGAGACTTTATTGTTTAATTTCTTCTCGATCGACTACTTTACAGAATCGTATTTCCTTTCGTATTCGTTTTCATTTAGATTTATTTTGTTATTTTAATCTGTTAAAATAACATAGAATAGATTTGTAGATATTTTAATTTAATAAAGATTAGATTAAAATGAAAATGAAAATGAAAATGATGTTGAATGAGTTTATCATTTGAAAGGATATTAATTTTTCCCTTTTTTTGTCGATAAGGACCGTTTTGCTTGAAAAATTTTTGTTGAAAATTTTTGATGAAAAATTTCTGTTTTTCGCGTTCAAGTTTTTGGCCTTTAATTGTACATCATTCGGATTTTGTATAATTAATGTGAAACGGTTCACATATGCTTAATATCTTACATTTTAAAGCAGTTTGAAATGTTTAGGATAGTTCATTTTATCAGTAAAATGAATCGGGATTGTAATTGATGTGGGTAATTACAGAATTACCACATAATTATAATCTATGTTGGAATGGTGTTTTGGATAATAAAACATCGTAATAACTGTATTATGTCTTGCATGTTTTATTTTAGTTGATGCTTTTATAATGTTTTTGGGAATGTTTGAATGATTTTTAACGTATTTTTACAATCAGTTGTAACTTAGTGTGGCCTTAGTAGATTGTGTTACCGTAATGATGGTAACATAGTCTTGGATGTATTTTGAGATCTCGCATCTCCATTATTTTTAGTTTTGGGTTTTGAAATTAGTTTGTAATAAATAGGTTATATGTAATTTTATTTGTTGTAATTTCAAAGAAGACTAAAGATGGAGATTGGAGCTCACTCCCGTTGCATGGACCAAGAAGGGTGATAAAGTCAAGCTTCGAGGGTCCAATCTGTTGGATTCCGAGTTGTATTTTATTCTTTTTGGTAGGATAGGCCACACTAGGACATGTTTTTCTTTTTACGTTTTTCATTCTCGTTTACTTTCCATCACATGATAGATATAATTGCATCATATTCCGCCTAAACCAAACCACCTAAACCTAATAAAATGCATGTAAAATGATTCATATAGGTTGAATATTTTAATCATGGACATACAGATGTCACTCGCTTTTAGGGCCATCACCTTAGTTTAAATCATTCTCGAGTTGCTAGACATTCGTTCACTTAAAATGAATTTAAGTTAAGATGATGGGACCTTCCCCTATAAATTAAAATTGAGACTAGTCTTTATAGGGACAACTACTATGAGCCCCTTCTTCGTCGGAAGTCATAATATGACCCCTTCTACGTTGGGTAAGTAGTGAGTGTTGACCTATTTTATCTCAACATTATAGTACGAGTAATAACTCGTGATTATGATGGACTAAAGATAGAATTTACAGAAATTTATCGACCAGGAATTCTAAAAGTAGAATTAGCCAAGAGGTTGGCTTATCAATTTACAGAAATTGATTCTTGGGATCATTTATATAATTCTTGAGGGAGGTCAATTGTATAAATGCACGAGTCATCGAATTAAACAGTTTTTCATTAGACTCAAATTTAAAACGATG
>JAIUZE010027890.1:0-21698 GCA_022085475.1 Heliosperma pusillum | reverse complement strand
ACACAACTCCCAAGGACCACAACCCCGGAACAACCAGACGGGTGGACCGGCCTGAACGGCTGTTGGGTCGGTTTTCCAGCCCCCTCCTCGGCCACCAGCCTAACGGTCCAAACACCACCTTCCAATGTAATTCCTAACATGATTTTTTATTAACAAACAGTCCATTTTAAACATCCATTCAACACTCATTCATTATAAAAATCAGTATTAAATAAATCACTAAATTCTCAAGAACACAAAATCCGCTTAAAAAATTCCATACAACATAAAAATCATACTTACTATCAGTACTACAAAACTCCATAAAGCATAATAACATGAACAAAAACAAGATCGAAACCAAAAAACAAAAGAAACAAAGGATATGTAAATTAATTCGTCGAGAAACTCGGATCGTTACCTTAGCTAGCAAAATCAATTAGCACCCAAAATAAGAAGTAAAACTAAGAAAATCGGCTGTCTAAATCTTCCCTAATAATTACGAGTCACCAAACTCGCTCTTCATAAAATATTCCCCTATAAGAAATGACAAGAATAATATTGTTAG
Organism: Heliosperma pusillum; assembly: GCA_022085475.1. Classification (NCBI taxonomy): domain Eukaryota; kingdom Viridiplantae; phylum Streptophyta; class Magnoliopsida; order Caryophyllales; family Caryophyllaceae; genus Heliosperma; species Heliosperma pusillum. Next base: position 21,151 of record JAIUZE010027890.1, on the reverse strand, counting down.
ACTTAAAACTTGATTTTCCATAATTAAAGTGTTGAAAACGATTTTGTCGGAATTGAAAATAAACCGTACTTGAAGATGGAGAGCGAAGAGGAGATTCTAGAAAAATAAGTTAGGACGGATTTAATTAAGAAATGAAGGTTTTATGATGATTTTGCTCAAGAACGACGAAGAACGAATGAAGAACGACGAAGAACGAATGAAGAACGATGAAGAACGATTAATTAGATCTTAATTTGATTTATTGTAAAATGAAAAGTTGTTAGTGAGTAAAGTGGGGTGTGTGAGCCGTGTAGTTATAGAAGAAATAATGAGTCGGGTTTTGAAATTGTTATTACGGAATTGACTCGGGTTTAATAATTATATTACGGTAATTGATTAAATATAATTAGAGATTAAGTTAATTAAACTAAATACCAAGATATTATGTTATTGTAATGAAAAGAAAGGAAAATATCAAGGCCTAAGAGAGAAAAGGAGCCGTGTGGATAGGTGAGGAATCGGGTCTGATTTTGAAGCGATTTGCGGCGTTTAAGTTAACGGATCGATAAAGTAATAAATATCTAAGATATTATTATTAGATTAATCAAAATAATGAAAATATCCAAAAGTGAGTGGAAAAGGATGACATGGGGCGTGTGACTCATGCCAAAGTCGGGTTTCGGGTTTGTTTCGGGATTTTAGATGACTCGGGAATAGTTAAATGACGTTCGGTTAAAACCGTAAAAGTTATTCTTTAATTCCAAATAAATTCAAAATAATTATATTAAATTTTCATAAATCCAAATAAATCATAATAAAAATAAATTAAAAATATTATTTTTTTTAAATAAAATTTCGGTCTTCAAACTTACAAGGCGAGTCGGAAAAAGTCAACGAAAGTCAAAGTTGAATTAAAAATCAAGAAAAGCCAAAGATGACTTAAAAGTCAAGAAAAGTTTATGACGACTTAAAAGTCAAGAAAAGTCAATGACGACTTTAAAAAGTCAAGAAAGTCAAAGACGACTTAAAAGTCAAGAAAAGTCAAAGATGACTAAAAACGGGATTTTCATGAAATCTCTCAGAAATTCCAAATACGAACTCGGAATTTCAAAATACGACTCGTAACAATAAATTCTATTTTAAAACTCAAGTTTTGCTGAAAAGTACTCGTAAGATATTTTACTAGAAAAATTGGGTACTTTTCGGGTTGTTACACACAACATTATTATACATCTCATATCACAAACCGATTCCTTATATCCCACAAGGCTCATAAATCTATCCATCTTAATTATATATGACCACATGCACTACTCTTTCAAACCATACCATCATAGAAGACAATTCTCCCTTGTAGAACCCGTCAAATTCACTCCCCCAAGACGACACTTCCGTACACATATTCAAAATATGGAAGAACTTAGTACATAACTTAACACAACAATACATTGACATAACAATTTCACAATTCACCCGCTATGGCGAAACCACTCGGTCGAGTGCAACACACTCGGTCGAATACGAGACACTCGATCGAGTAGACACTATACTCGGTCGAGTACACACTGTACTCAGTCGAGTACACGCTCCTGTAACCATCCGACAATAAAAATTTAAGACACTCGGTCGAGTGGGGCAGATTTTTCAGGATTGACCAGTTTTTGTAAAACAACCATATCTCCCTCAGTTGTAAGTCGATTTTGGCTCATTACCTACCGTTAGAACCGTAACAGGACAAGCTACCACTTCCATTTGGATTTACATCAATATCTTTTCTAAGACTCAAGTTAAGAAAGTTTAAAGACAGACCTTCTATAATCAAACTTCATACAATTCAAACTTTTGTTATTAAACAAATTACCACACTACAACATACCTTATATCACATAAAAGACCATGATTCACAACTATTAACATGTTCTCTTTACTCAACATGTCAATATCAACACCATCATATATTGCATGCATAACATATTTTGCAAGCATAAACACATACTTCTCATGCTTAACACTATATCCTTTCATATATATCATATCTCATAAACACTTTGCATAACCACATTCATACTTCCATACTCATATCTCATCTCCACTTCTTATCATAGTTCACCAATCAACATAGTAATCACATCACACACACATATACGTCGCGACACATCCCCGTTGTTACCGACTAAGAGCTATAGGGGCAAAGTTGTAATTTTAAGACGTCTCCCAAATCTTTGCGGCAGCTCCCTATGACTCCTACCCGGGTGTATTTTATTAGACACTCCTAAGTTCATTTGGTTCATTGGTTTAGGTTCCAAATTCGTCGCTCTGATACCACTTTGTAACACCCCCATCTACCAAAGAGCCTTACGAGGTCTCCTTAGTATATAAGGATGCTACCATCTCGGTTGCCCGAGGTAGTACATATCAAATAAATCATAATAGAACAGTTTACTAAAGAAATAGTTAACTCAAATTATATTATTGCAATCCAGACTACATATAGTCTCAATCACAATAATCCAACGACAAAATAAAGAATAATAAGGGTGAATATCTAAGACTCTAGATATCATTGCATAAGCTACGACTCAACAGTGGCGATCCCATCAATTCCCCAACGTGAGCTCAAAGAGTTTCTTGTTGATCCCCTGCTCACCATTCCCCAAGGGATCAAAAAAATTTTAGAAAACACTAACGGGTCAGTAACGATATAAGACGGTCAATGTACAAGACAATAAGAGTAATCAATCGAGAAAGAGAAACCAGAGGCCCACTGCAGCGGTCACCTCAGTATCATCAGGTTACCATCCTCGACCTGCAAAACCAGCTATTGATGCCAGACCACAACATTCGACATCGACAGGCCCTTTCACCGCAGTGAGAGTTCCCGGAACATTAATGTGCACATCCCCCTCGCAGCGGGAGAGCTACAAGAGGCGAACTCGGAGTGTGATCAGTCTCCCGTCGGATCACCAAAATAGTAACCAAGTAACCACTCCAAACACCAAAACCAAACTCCATCATCATCATCAATTAAGTAAGAGTACCACAACAATGCATCTTATCACAATGATTACATAAACATTACTGAGCAGGGAAACCCTACCTCAAAGCAATTTCCACAACCATGGCAAGCAAGACTAGAATCCTTCTATTATTAATTTCCCTCCTAACAATTGTGCAGTTAATCTAAATCAACAATTTATTATACTTACTTAATTATCAACCCTTATCAAATTAGGGTTCCAATAAATTCATCCCACAACATTAATGAGACTAGAGATTAAGACACTTACGACGACGATTGAGGCAAAGGATGACTCTGGCGATCAACAATGACAAATCCCAAGCTTTGAGATGAGTAAGGATGATTAGGGAGAGGTTAAGAGTGTTTTAGGGTTTTATAAGAAGTGATTAACTCACGAAATCCTTTTATAACCCCTTAATCATTCTAATCCAAAACCGCTTGAGAAAACGCGTCAGACTGGTGCAATCGGTGGAGTGCACGAAACACTCGCCAGAGTACATCGCACTTGGTCGAGTACTCACCATACTCGGCCGAGTGCCACCCAAGCAGAAGACTGCCTCAGCGACAGACTCGACTACTCGGCCGAATTCAACCTACTCGGCCGAGTACAGACACCCACTCGGTCGAGTGACCTCTACTCGACCGATTACAAGACTAACCAAAATACGGAGTATTACACCTACCGTAACATGTCACCCCAAAACCCAGGTCATCTCCACGTGCATTGTTTGCTCCATGGCGGGAACCATAAAGAGCGACCCACATAGTCTATGGAGTCGGTTTCCTGGAATCGCTCCATATAAACAAACACTTCCAAACATTAATATATCACAATCACAAATAATCACCCAAACTCCAAGTCAACATGTGACAATCATATCATAATCCACATCAATCAGTCACATACACAGAAACCGTGTAGGATTAACTTACCGTTTAGCAAAGGCAATCACAAATAAATCTTAAGAAATAAAGCTAGAAGTCTTATTTACAAAGTCACCACTTACAATAACACAATAATAACAATTTCTACTAATTTAAGCTAATTACTACTAGCTACAACTATTTTCCCTAATTCTTACACTAACAAGGTTAATAATTATAATCTAGGTCAAATTATCCCAAATAACATGATAATAAATATCAAACTATAATGTATATCACTTTTCCTTAATTTATAGGCTATTGAATAACAACTTTATCATCTATAACAATTTTCCCAAATTCTATTCTAGTAACAATAATTTAACTCTTCTGTCAAATAAAAAAAAAACAAAAACAATAATTTAACTAAAGACAATCAAGATAATCAATTCTAAACAATAAATATCAATCTAATAACATAATTTTCAACCGAATAATCAATTTAATCAATAATATCATACGAATTACTCTGAACCTAACTTAAAAGCATATGATTAGATGAATTCAAAAGATTAAGGATGAATATTACTTAAAAAGATTGGAAAAGATGACAGATTGATCTAGAAGATTGAATTCCTCGACAAATTCAAGAGAAGATTAAGGAGTAATTAGAGTGTAATTAGGGATTAACTTAAGAGTACTAGAGATTATATGAGAGTTCTATGCTACTAATAAAGAATTATGAAGGATTAATAAAGATAAGAGCCTTATATAATAACTACGTCCCACGCGTTTATTATAATAATAGAGCAGCGTTTTCGACAGTTACTCAACCGAGTAACACCCACTCAACCGAGTATACAAAATACTCTACCCGAGTGAAAACATACAAGATGAATCCCAAAATCATCTAAATATGGTCACTCGGCCGAGTAACTCCTTCACTCGATCGAGTCATGATCGACTCACTCTACCGAGTCATCTTTGACTCGACCGAGTAGCACCTCCACTCGGTCGAGTGCATACCAATACCTTCACTCGGTCGAGTACGCACCTTAATCGACCGAGTAATACCGCATGTATTACAATGACATTTACTGAAGTTGATCTTACCCCTAAATACAATGGATCTATAGACACCGAGTCGTCCCAACAAAAAAGAAGTCCCCTACTACGACTTATGGAATTGACCCCACAAATATTCAGCAGACTTAACGACGAAGCCTTAGCTGCTGGTGATTGAACCGAAACCAACGTTTATTGAAAAAACAAAATGGACTGATGATATTGGCGGACATAGTGAAGCAAAAAAATGAATTTTAGGATCATCCGCCTCTCTTAACCCCCTAAATTTCAAGCAAAAGGCCTTCATTGGATCCCATGTGGCGTTTTAAGGTCCGCTGCCAGACCTAAGACGAGAGCCAAATCTTCAGAACTGAAGTACAAATAGGGATTTAGGAGTGAAGCTACAGGATAAGAATGACACGATGAGTAAAATTACATGTATTTTTATTTTATTTTATTTTATTTTTGAAGTTATACATGTATAGTTTTTGTTGTTCTTGTAATTTGATAAAAGTCAAAGTGGTGACAAGACGGTGGATTTATACCTTAGTTGTGCAATATCATTGTACAACCATTTTATATCAACGAGAGTAGTAATTTTTTTCTTTAAGCTTGCTCGAGTCTAAAATTAAGCCCCTAAGTTTGGAATGCAATAACTGACCCTTTTTAGTTTAAAAAAAAAGTGAAAATGAACCCTTATATTAATTTTAAAACATTAAATAATATAATTTCGTATTTTATTTTCGCAGTACGTATTTTACTCATTTTAGTACTTTTTACCCAGAACTTTCCATTATCATACCCCTAACAAAAAATTCTCAAAATCAAATTCCTTCAATTCATAGCCCTAGTACTTTATAAAGTATAACTTTGCCAAATTTTATACTACGTATAACACATGCATATAAAGTTAATATTGTGTGTAATAAGTTTATATAAAAATATAAAGAGGTATGACAAAAGTAGTATCACGATAATTAAATGAGTCACTCCAATTTTTTTTGCATTATTTCATATTTGAATCGAGTAGTATAACAAGGGTAATATTGCCGTCGGTAATGAGTTTTACTTAAACCTATTGTACAAATGTTGTTAAGTTTTTGTTTCAGCAATAATTAAATGAGTTGAATTAGCTTTTATTCATCTCAAAAGGACACTAGCACACTTTGCTATCTAATGAACGGCTGGATAATTAAGCAAGCTAGTTGTTAAATAATACGGAGTAGAAGACTAATTCAATATCTTAATTAAGATTTATCTCCTCATCATGAATTGGCAATTGGCATTGAATCTAGACGTTATTCAGGCTATCTCTCAAATTTATGTCTATGATCAAATTTTTTGTAACAAAATTGAAAATAACGTGAAGTTGTTTATTATTTCATACGATGAAAAATCATAAAAATAATCATCGTGAACATTATACGCAATGTTTAGGAGTATAATAATGCGATCTCAAGGGTGGTAGATGTCTTCTGCACACTGGTATGTTATATCAATATTATCAACGACTTTTTTCTTTCTTAACCTTATTATCAGTATATTGATTACCTTACATCTCTAATGATTGATTATCCTTAACCCCCTTTTAGTATCTCTTTAATTTAATTGTTCAAAAAATTACAGCAATGAATCTTAATCTTGCAATGTGGGTTGTGATTTTACGGTTTGTTCGATCGTATTAGGAAGGAAATAAATGATATGGTATACTATCAATTACTCCGTATATGAAATACTCTATTATATTATCTGTCAAATTTTAAATAATGGAAAATGTATTAGAACTATTATTCCATACTCTTTTAACAATTAGAATTACTATCTAAGGAGAAGAAGGTGAATTATGATTGATTATAACCATACTTTGTACTCCGTATTTTATTTGATTTAAAATAAATGTTTCACAAGCGAATAAGTAAATAACGTAAAATATATATAACATTTATCAGAAGTAAAATGTTAAAGAATTACAAGTAAAACAAAACACAATATTCATAAATTCAATTTTTAGGATGTATGTGTGTTTACAGTTGACCGCTCATGAGTTATGATAACCTAATCTCGAATTTTAAGAAAGATTTGTATTAATAATTACTTCAATTAGGCTAAAATAATTTAAACTTAAAATTGATCGCTTATGAGGAATGACGAACCTAATGTCGATATGCCTTAGTATTCTGTTCCTTTATATCTTAAAGTCATTATTGGCAAATTTGGATTCTAAAGTGGTATGATGCCACTAGACTTGTCCACTTTGTAGGGTTCTAATGAAAACTAGTTTTAGCCCGTGCAAGATTGCACGGGAGTGTTATTCAAAACTCTAATAAACTATATTTAACTAAATAGATATGTTATTTATATAAAGTTTGACAATGAAGTATTAGATTGATCAGTTGTTACATTTACGTTACAAAAAATAACTATATTCATATGGTATTCATTTCAGTTTTAGTTATTTGTTAAAACTTTTGGTTTAAAATAAACATGAGCATATGTTATTTCAAAAAATTGGAATTTTTAATAATTTTACTATTTTATATTAGTTTTAATTGCGTTATACTTTTTTTTTTAAAATAAAAATATACCTAATTTCGGGTTGAGTCATGGGTCGCGCATGTCTTTATCTAAATGTTCGGGTTATTATCGGGTCATATTTGCCACAATCCGCTTCTTCAAATGGGTTGGTCCTTGACCCGGCCTGGTGTTCACATCTAGCTATAAGTTGCACACACGTTACCACCTTGTAGGTACCATATTTACTCGCCTTATCATATCAATCCCTCAGCCCATATACACATATCAAACCCAAGTAAAATATGTGCAGCATGAGTTTTAAAACCCTGGACTCATATACACATACCAAACCCTCATCAAATTTCTCCAACCCCAAATATAAACCACAACATTGTAAAACGCCCCCTCTCTCTCGGCCGATTCTCTGCCGCCTTTCATTCATTCCTCCTTGTTAGCATCCCCAAATGAACAAACACATGTTTCAATCTAAGTTGATTATTTCAATCTCTATCCAATACTACCATTCTGCTTAAATGTCTTCATTTTAGCCCGTAAAAATTACAGTAGTGGTCTACAAAATTAGTTTAATATTGGTTTCTAATGAATTTATTTTACTTTTGGGTTACGGTATGACAATTAATAGATTTGTACGTCTAATTAGGAATTAACAGATTTATCTAATTTTATATTTTTTTTAAATTTTTTTTTCAGTTTTTTTTATTAAGTTTTTTATCTTCCTTGAGATTTTTATTTTTCGTCATATAAAAGTCCGCTTTTTTGGGTTTATGTTTTATTTTTTGGGTGAATAAATTATGTTAATACGGAGTATTTATTTGTGTTTCTCACGCACAACATTACCACTTCGAAAATTTGGTCCTATTTTATTTACATAAATTGAAACTAATAGCCGTTTTTTATTTATTTTAATAACTAAATTAAATTAGATCAGTTAAATGATGTGTTTTTTTGGATATTTGATTTCTTCATCATAAAAAGTTTATTTCTATAAATATTAAGTTTAAATCAGACATTTTAGATCCATGTTGTACTCTTTGTTTTCTTTTGAATTCCACATGGAAAGACATCTTGTTATTATTTTCTTATAAAATTTATATTATATTTGAGCTTCATTGTAATATAATGAGTTTAAAATCTATATAAAGGCGATGAGATTCGTTTTAATAAAGCTCGTAAAATGTACATATAAGCTCAAATATTTTATTATAAAGGTCAAATTCTATACAACTGGCTGTATAGTTTACTAATTAGAATAAATCTATAGTCTACCAATTTATTCAAATTTTTCTAAATTGTCTTAATTACCATTAGTTTTTCCTTATTTTCTTCATCCACAACTAATTTGAGCACTAATTTGAATTTGACTAAGTTTTACAATTATTAACCGCAATTGTTCTTTTACGACCGTCGCATGGTGCGACCAGTTAACGGTGACCACTTTTTGACAAAGATAGTGACCATTTTTAGAGTAAAAAATGACTATATTATTTTTTCAGATGGTCACTATTTACCAAAAAAATGGTTACTATAGATCTAAAAGTGATTACATTTTACGAAAAAACATGGTATGAGACCGTCGTACAGAAGAGTTACTGATTATTAACATAAGTCTTTTTGGCACATTTTAAAATGACCCAAATACTAATAATCGAGAAATTAAGTTTTCAACATGTCTCATTAAAGACGGACATATCCGTTTTCAATGAATAAGGGTTAGGTTGCTTCACACAAAAAGGCAAGTTGGAATCCTCTTGATTTTCCAATTGCCCCCACACTTGTCTTGTTATAAGAGATAATCCTACTTATCTTAATTGAATACGGATATACCCGTATTCAATGAAAATTTGTGTTAATTTTTTTTGAACTCAATAATAAATTTATTTCTAGTAAATATTTACGGAGTGTTATTTGTGAATTGTGAGTAGAATCAATCAGATAAAAACTGCATCCCACTTGGGAAATTGGAGGACCGATTGAGCCCAAATTACTGAATTAATAAAACACTCTCCCTCTCACAACCTAAACCCTAACTCACTCCCCACCGCCTATCACTCCAGCTCCCATATTCCAATATATCTCTACCTCTAGCCATGAGCTTCCATCTTCTATCTTTGTACCATCCCTTGTATCATATAAATAAAATAAAGTAAGCTCTTCTATCTAAATAAATATTCTACATTGGATTCTAAAGTATCCTTGTCTACATGAACATCAACTAAAAAACCATCTTTCACCTTATCTTCTTCATAACCATTAGCCAAATCAACTTTCTAACCAGTACGAAAAATTACTTATACTACGAATCATACCCATCTTTTCCTTTTTTTTAGAAATCGAATGGTATGATATAAAATGTGAGATCTTTGATTGCATGTCTCAAAAGCTTGATTTTTGGTTCGTAAATATTTAATTTTTGATTTTATTTTACAACTTTTGTATTTCATTTTTACTTAGTACTGTATTTGAATATGTTTTTTTTATGGATTGAAGATTTTAATTTTTTTAGTAGAAGATTAGAATATAATACAGCACCACTGTTGTGTTTAAATGTTTCTACGGATTATTGATCTTCCTTTATTTTTTTGTTATTATTATCAATCCAAATTAAATATTTGTCGTAAACGTGCTTTTTCACATACGGATTTTACTCTTTCACATACGGATTTTACAATATTACCCTTATCATATTTTCATTCACCCACCCAATTAATTTTTTTTCTCTTTTTCCTCTTCTCTCATCACTTCCGTTCACCACTTTCGACCCCACTGCCGGCAGACCTCACCGCCGGCCGACCACTTCGCTAAATTCACTGCTTGCCGACCTCCCTCCACCTCCCCCGGCCTCCCTCCTCCTCCCCATCCCTCGCCTGGACTCTCCCTGCTTCCCATTTCTTCTCGCCTGTTCACCGTACCGACGCCGACCGCCCTACTGCACCAACATCACTGGCTCGCCTGCACTCCCCCTGCCCCTCCCTCGCCTGCACTCCCCCTCCCCCACTCCTCAACTTTCCGGTCAGCCCCCACCGGCTGCAACCAACCATAATATTATTATTATTATTCCTCATTATTATTATTATTATTCCTCATTATTATTTATTATTATTATTATTAGATTGTATTCAATTTGATTTTAGGTTAAATGTTTATAAAAGTATCAATTTGATTAAGTTTAGGAAATAAAATGAATTTGATTAAGTTTAGGAAAAGGAAGAGAGATTGTTTTAAGAAAGGGGTAGCATATGGAAATGTTATGAAAAAATGTATGTGAAAGAGTAAAATTCGTATGTGAAAAAGTAATTACGATATTTTATTGTACCTCTCACGCTTAAAGTTGAAAATTATCGAATACCCTACTGTAAATATTTCGCCCGTAATCCTCTCACGGTTAAAGTTGAATAAATCTTCGTCGTTAAAAAAAATCCAGATTAATATCCACATTAATTTTTGTTGATTAAATTTTAATTTAAAAAAATCCAGATTAATAACATCCAGTTTAATATCCTCGTGAGTAAGATTGAAAAATTTCCGAAACTGAGTTCAACGTAGAAATTCTCATAAATATTTCCGAAACTGAGTTCAACGTAGAAATTCTCATTGATATTTCCGAAACTGAGTTCAACTTAGAAAATTAGAAATAAAAATAAAAATCATGTGCATAAGTGGTGGGTCCCACTTGGAGAAAATGAAAATTGCTGACTGGACTACAGATATGGCTTCATGAGGATGCAGTATTTGCTTGGGTTTTAATAGATAGAGGATATTCGGCTGACCGTTCATGTTACACTGAATAAATCCAAAAGTATGTTTTTTCATGATTTCATTTTTTTACTTTCACAACATCTGTTGCTACGCAAAACTGTTTGTCAAAAGCTGTTTTACGCCTTTCCATTGCAAACTGGGATTCCTAGACATTCGACAAGTTACAACATTGCCTACCTTTATTGGAACAGGTTTCCTTTCTGATTGGGTGTACTTTACTGAAATAAATTCTATTGTTTCCGTATTAGTACTCTTTTCGTTTTCTTGATTTGTTTTTCTTTAATTTGAGTACTCCTTATAATAATAAAAAAAGACCAATAAACAAATGAAAACATTTTTAAAATAATGCTAAAAAAATAAGTATTTAATGTTTTGGGTCAGGTTTAAAACTATTTATCAAAATGGTGTCCGCGTAGGCTCGGATTTCGCGAACCAAAAATACGAAGAAAACACTCCATTGCAATGGCGTGTTTTTAGTAAGTAGAAAAATGCAAACTTAAAAAAATGGATTAAAACAAACACGTCATTAAAGCAAACTTACAAAATTGCAAACTATTTATTGATTTGTTTTTCTTTAATTAGAGTACTTCTTATAAATAATAAAAAGGGCCAATAAGTAAATGAGACCGAAGAATATTACACGCGTATGTTTCACTTAGAGGTGATCGTTTGCGGGCTTGGACGGATATGGGCCGAGCTTATCTTTGAAAAAATGTCCAGCGAGCCTAATATGCCTTGTCCAAGCCCGCTTAAGCGGGCTTACGAGGGTTGCCCATGTCCGCCTAGTTTAAGCTAGCGGGCTTGTCCGTGGGCTTGCGGGCTTGAATGTAAAATATATTAAACTAATTTTTTTAATAAAATTAAGGCTAAAGTAGACTTAACATATATTCCGAATTAACTAAAACATCGCAAACTCAACTTAACATATACAAATTCTATAATTAAACATAATTATTTTGAAGTTACAAGTCTCCAAAAAAAGTAACGATATAAAAAAAATTATAACTACTTACTTTATCACTAATACAAATTTTATTTCATTTACTCTTGTTGTATATTTTTACTTTCTTAGTTTTTTGTTTATATGAAGCATAATTTTTTAATTTTATATATGTTTAACGGGCTTGGCGGGCTTGTCCATGAGCTTCTTAATCATGTCCATACCCGCCCACGAAAAAAAGCGGGCCGAGCTTGGCCCGTCCGTCAAATAATTTTTTTAATTTCTTCTTGTCCAAGCCCGCTTAAGTAGCGGGCCAAATGGGTAGGGCCAAACGGGCCGGCCCGAAGTTGATCAGCTCTAGTTTCACTGAATGTATGGTTCTTTTAGGAGTTAAGAGGAATTAAGAGACATAATTCCTAACATTTAGATTAGGAATAAATTGTATTCAATAACCCAACATGCACTAATATTTTAGGGAATTGAATACCTCATCAGAAATTTTCCAATTATTTTAAATGTTACGGAGTACTTCTTTGCTTCCACTCATATTGTCCTCATTTATTTGCACATTATATTTAAGATGTACTCCATAATAATTAGATTTTGAAAAATTTCTAGTACCAAACGGTTTTACACAAGGATGAGTGTAAAACCGTTGGTTAATATATATACCTAAACATTCATAAACTAATGATACTTTTTATGTATTTGTTTTAGACGTAAATGGTTTACATGAGACTTTCTCTTAGATTTATTATTATCCCTTGATTTAAAAACATTTACTTGTAAACATTGTACATTAGGTAATTTAATTAGCATAATATGTTATAAATAAGTTCCATTTTTTAAAAGTGAATTACGTTATTGTTTAGGTGAAGACTTTAACTCAATCTCTCTTTATTAAAGCAAGAACCACAAATCCCATGTGGCAAGCATAACATAAAAGTAGGAAAAGTTAAAAAGCAATTTTGAAATTAATTATTTAGATTAAAAATAACCAACTTATAACAAAATTGTGCTTACATTGGATTGATATTTAGAATTTAGAAATTACATAATTAAATGATTACATTGGTCACTTGACATATTACAGGCCAAGTAAATTGATGCATTGGACATGTTCCGCAATTTTCAACTATCATTGGTCTCACTATATTTATATACAAATTCTCATTTAAGACGGTACATCTTACGCTTAAGACAGATCATGTATCATATCATCTGTATATATAAGACAAATATAATTATATTTTATGCAAAGTTATATGCACAAGTGCTACGTATTGTACCTATCTTAAATTTTAGCCGAAAATGCGTCTTAAGAGAGACTTACCGATATTTATAATGGGATAGGATACACCCCCAAACTCCCATGACTCCATTGGACATACATACATCCATTGACCACTATTATATGAATTTTTCTTAATTTATTCATAAAATATTACTTAATTATTTTTATGTGAGTTAAAAATAATAATCCTTTTACTTTTCTATTTTCTACCCTTTTCCTTTTTGGATGTCAAAGTTAAAATTAATTGAAAAGTAAAAATTATTAATACATAAGACTAATATATAAATTTAATATCAATCCACCTTTCACAAAAATATTATTGTAGACAAAACAAATTGATATTTACATGACGGAATATATAATAAAATTTTCACCTTTGAGATCGTGAAAAAGCAAATGGAAAGAAAATAGAAAGATTGAGAGAATACATGTTAATTGTATAAAAGAGTTGTGTTTTAGTTAATTGAATACAAAAGATTTCTTATTACATTTTTCTAACACATATAATATTATTTATAGTGAAGTAAAGGTTTAAATAAAATTCCCTCACAAATACCATGTCATATATACACATTATTTATATGTAATGGCCAAGAGTTGACATGTTAAACGAGTGGTATGGCTCAGGTTCCGTGTGGGGTCACACAGTTCAGGACAAATACCGATCGAATTATATGGATCTCAAATTGAGTTAGGGTCGAAGTATATGTCAATTTTTTTTTTCTATAAAAGCTATATAAATTTAATACTTTAATTAAAAATACTTAAAAAAATTGTTTTTCTTTTTATTTCAAAACTTGGCTTCATAAAAAAACACAACCTTTCGAGATAAAATTGTTTACAAGTACATCCCCGTGCAAATTGCACGGGTTTAAAACTAGTTTAAATAATATATGTATGTCCTCATTTGAAATAAATATATACAACTTAAATAATAGCTTGTTCACCAGGCCCGTGTTTATTAAATATGCCTTCAAAGTCTTAAGAGTTGGTTTTACAATAACTTTTGTATGGCGAATTGATAAGTACTACTTCCTCTATCCACGTATTTTTTTCTTTTTTTTGGAGGTCCAAGTTATAAAACTTTGACCGTAAATACATATTATTAATGCACGAAACTTAGCTTAAATATTTACATTTATTATCAAATTATCTTTTATAAAATATATTTTTCGGCAACAAAAAATAATAACATTTACAAGTCGGAAATTACAGTCAAAGTTTCGTCTTGGAGACTGTGAAAAAGCAAATGGGAAGAAAAAGATGAATGGAGGGAGTAAATTATTAAAAAAGATGATATAAATATTATAAAAAGTAGTAAAATGTACATTTTAATATAGGATGATTTAGGAATTTTCTCACTTGTACCCCTTAACTTTTTCGTTTCTAACGTATATCCCTCTTTTAGTACAAAAAAAACTTTCACCGTTAATAACTCTCGGCTACGAGCTCAGAATACGGTAATTTTGTTTTCAAACCAATTATCTCATTAAGTTCTTGAACTTGAAAAAAATTCATCGCTTCTTGAACTCGTAGTCATAAGTTATAGACAATCAAAATTTTTTTAAACAATAAACTTTGACAGACTATAATTCCCGGCAATGAGTTCAGACACTGGTGAATTTCTTTTCAAATTGAAGATTTTGTAATAAAGGCGATCAATTTGGAAAAACGTTTATCATTTTCTGATCTTGTAACCAAGGGTTATTAACTGTCAAAGTCTTTTTCGAAAAAAAAAAGAGGTACAACCTAGAAAATTAAGAGTTGAGGGATACAAGTAAAGTAATCAATGAAATAATCAATTGATTAGTCATTTAATATTTGTGTTATTTAAACGGTTTTGAGTTTTGGGTTATGCCATTTTGGATGCTCTCGTATAAACACTCTACCAAACAAAAGGGGCCATCTTTAAGAGCTAAATAAGAGGCTAGGTAACTCCTTTTTTTGGATGCCCATATATACACTCATAAAATGTATTCGGACAATAAATTTTGTATTCATTAGACAAAATTATTCTTATATCATCTTACTTATTAAAGTCCATAAATAAATAACATAAGGATACTTTTATCTTAAATATACAAAATCTAGTATTTCAATATATTTTGCGAGTTTATTTATGACAACTCTTTTCTTATTTTTTCATGAAGGATATAAGTGGACCGTAGAGTGAGGTAACATAATGCATGTATGTTGCGCTTTTAATAGTGATTAACTGATTATCATGTTATATGTTATATATCTGAAATTCTTAAATCAAATAAACTTGTCCTCTTACGTAGCTCTTACCCTTACGCTTGCTTCCTTCCTAGCTAAATAAAGTCAACTACATTACTAAATAATTTGCAAATAATAGTCAACAATACACATAGAATAAAGTATACTGGTATTTGGTTAAGATTCAGTTGTTATTTTAACATGAACTCGTCAATTTGAACTTGGATTGCTTACGATCTAGATACATTAGTTCAAGTATTATGTACTAGTATTTGTTAAGAATAGATGAAGGGAGAATTGTTGTTGTGTTATTTTATTAAACCAACTAGGTATTTATACAAGTTAAGTGAGCAACTCAAAGGTCACCATTAACACACTATGATAATTTATTGTATCATTATTTCTTAGTCTACTATTATTCCCAATAGTATTGCTGTATACATGTGTGTATATATACTGCGTCGTCTCACTTTAGTTGTATCAACAATTGAACTCTTACTAATTACGTCTAAGATTTTCTTTTATACTCTTTAGTTTAATGCATTTCCATATGGAAAATAAAAATAATCATATCTACTAAAATTAAATATTTTTGTTTGTTTTTCTTTAATTGCGGTATCAGGAAAAGGTGATTCGTATAAGAAAATACTAATAAGGTAAGTTAGATATTCGAAAATGAGTCGTCGCATTAGTGACGAGAACAAGCTAGACATTGGTAGCGGGAACTCGTCACATCGGAATGAATCATTGGCACCGCGTCATGGTGTTGAGAGGCCTGAGAAGAACATTTTGAAAGACATTGGTTCGACATTCAAGGAGACGTTTTTCCATGATGATCCTTTGCGCAATTTTAAGGGTCAGCCAGCGTCAAAGAGGCTTCTTCTTAGCCTACAAGCTGTTTTCCCTATTTTCGAATGGGGAAGAAATTATAGTTTCGCTAAATTAAAGGGTGACCTTATCGCTGGAGCCACCATTGCAAGTCTTTGCATACCTCAGGTAACTAAATAATTCTAACCGAGTATTACAAACGTCTTCAAATGTCTGCAGCGTCTTCATAACCTTTACGCGACAGTTGAATGCGTTTAACTCGATTTAACATTATTAACTCCTGTGTATGTAGGACATTGCCTATGCAAAGCTAGCTGGTCTGCTTCCTCAGTATGGATTATGTAAGTCTTTACGTATAATCCTTTAAAATAGCAGCTTTATTGTAAACGTAGTTATTGTTGATTAACTAGAATGAATGGGTTGTTGGTTCCTGATACATGGTACAGATAGCAGCTTTGTGCCGCCACTTATATACGCGTTTATGGGAAGTTCAAGAGATATAGCCATTGGTCCAGTGGCTGTCATCTCTCTTTTGTTGGGTACTCTCCTCGGAGCTGAGCTTGATCCTGATGAGAATCCAACCGAGTATCTCCACCTTGCATTCACTGCTACTTTTTTCGCTGGCATCACACAGGCAGCACTTGGCTTTCTCAGGTATCATTTCCTCATTTCATATTATCGACTATCTTAATGTTTCAAACCACCCTACCCGGCCCTTTGTCTGACTACTTAAACACCGTCTTCTTTGTTTGTTAAAGATTGGGATTCTTGATAGAATTTCTGTCACATGCTGCTACTGTTGGATTCATGGCCGGGGCAGCCATTACCATTGGTCTTCAACAGCTTAAAGGGTTGCTTGGGATAAAAACATTCACTAAATCAACTGATATTGTATCAGTTATGACCTCAGTTTTCAGCCATACAAAAGAAGTACAATTTCTGAATTAACCTCTCCTTCTATCAATATATATTCTCTTTATTGGACTTGTCGTTTATACATCTTATTTCATGTCATCAGTGGAACTGGCAGACGATAGCCATAGGCATATCTTTCTTGGCTTTTCTCTTGGTCACCAAGTATATTGTAAGTCCGCTAATCTAGTACCCATTCGTAGTTCTATCTCATATTCCGATGGGATGCTTACTTTATTTTTGTATTATAACAGGGAAAGAAACATAAGAAACTATTTTGGATCCCGGCAATCGCCCCCCTCTTCTCCGTCATACTGGCTACCGTGATTGTATTTGCCACGCGTGTAGACAAGAAGGGAGTTCAAATTGTAAGTTTGTAATACGATCATTCTAGAATAAGGATTAACTCACACATATACACTATGATCCTCATTTCTGACACTCACTACAAATGATTTTTCCAGGTGAAACACATTGATAGGGGCATCAACCCGGCATCTCTTCACCAGATATATTTCTCAGGACCTTTTCTTATGAAAGGGTTCAGAATTGGAGCCATTGCCGGTATAATTGCACTTACGGTATGTAATATCCAAGGATGGTTACGAATCCTGACCGTATTTAAATCTGTTTCTTTGATACTGAGGGGTTGAGTCATGAGGATTTTGGACCCTGGGTCGAAACTAGATCTTTACTAAAATTCAAGGTTCTAAATCCAGGTCCAACAGGATCCTTAGCAGATCCTACACTTTTTTTCTTGGAAGATATTACAAGTATTTACGTATGGATGGGATTCAAATTTTTCTTATTGACTACTGCAGGAAGCCGTAGCAATTGGAAGAACATTTGCAGCATTAAAAGACTATTCCCTAGAAGGAAACAGAGAAATGATAGCATTAGGAACCATGAATATTGTTGGTTCTATGACATCTTGTTATATCGCTACTGGTAATAGTTTCATCTAATGATTATATTACAGTAGCTTCTGAATCATACATCTTGGTTTGCTTAGGAATTATTAAAGCTGTTGTGTTGTTCACCCTTCAGGATCATTCTCTCGGTCTGCTGTAAACTACATGGCTGGTTGCCACACTGCAGTCTCGAACATAGTCATGTCTATGATCGTTGTATTAACTTTGGAGGTCATTACACCTCTCTTTAAGTATGTTCCAAATGCCATTCTTGCCTCTATCATTATATCTGCTGTGGTTCCCCTGGTTGATGTTGACGCAATCAAACTGTTATGGAAGATCGATAAGTTCGACTTTGTTGCTTGCATGGGTGCATTCTTTGGAGTGATCTTTGTGTCCGTTGAGATTGGCATTTTGGTGGCGGTATGATTTGCAAATTCTTACATGATAATGTTTCCCTTCAAAATAATTTTATCTTTGTGTCGAAAAGCTTAACTTACAAAAGCTACTGTTTGTTATGATCTGCCAGGTATGCATTTCGTTCGCCAAGATACTACTGCAAGTGACAAGGCCAAGGGTGGCCTTACTTGGAAACCTTCCAGGGACTACAATTTACAGGAATGTTGAACAGTATCCAGCAGCGGCAAAAGTCCCTGGTGTTCTTGTTGTTCGGGTCGATTCTTCAATCTACTTTTCAAATTCAAACTATGTCAAAGACAGGTATTAGTTTATAACAAAGTAATGATTAGAAGCGTTCCAACTTTTTAATCTGTAACAGTATCCAGCATCGTTTGACGTTGGTGCTTGTATAACGTTTGATTAATATCGTTTCCAATTATTAACCTTGTAGAATTTTGAGATGGGTCACGGATGAAGACGAATTAAGCAACCAAAATCACCTCCCCAGGATCGAACATGCCATCATTGACATGTCGCGTATGGCATCCTCCCAACTTTTTTAATCTGTATTACATTCTAGCTTGCTTAGAAGAAGGTTAAATTAACATGCTCCGGGTTTGTTTTTTTTCGATGCAGCTGTGATTGACATTGACACCAGCGGTATCCATGCTCTCGAAGACCTGTACAAGAGCCTAGTAAAGAGAGATGTCCAGGTACAAATACATAATGCTCTCGAATATTAATCAGATCGACACAGTCCTGCATTTGTGTTAGAAGAACATAGAGAGACCAGTTTCCGATGATTAGTATTGGAAAAATTGCATCCACTGACCATTTTCACTTTATTCCATCAAATTCAAAATTCACAGATTACTGAGTCATTAAAAATTTATATAACTTCAAATCTGTAGAAAATTTAGTCAGTCTGTGTTGTTTAACTCTCTTAAAAATCTATTTAGACTCAAGCATAAATGTGATCTGTTTTAATATTCTCAACATACTATGAAACAGCTTATTTTATCGAATCCGGGTCCTGTGGTGATGACGAAACTACACGATTCCAAGTTTCTGGAAACCATTGGACAAGACAAAATGTTCCTGACAGTCGGAGATGCTATTCGAGCTTGCAGAAGGAAGTTGCAAGAAGAAGCATGATACTACTCTACCATACAAGATTACTTATACTTGACAAAGTTTTCTAACAGTTTTATAATTCCGGAAACTCTTGGGTTTCTTTTCGGGATAACTTGACTGTTAATTGTAATCAACTGGAGCAAAGATGGTTAAGAGATGTTATAATATCTTTATCGTCCTTTGTACTAGATGGTCACAAAATATACTGCTAAATGATGGGTCTAAGTCACGTAGTTCCATCTTTTTTCCTTGTTTTGGATTGCAACTTCCCTTATGGAAGAATGTTTGATTTAATTTTATTTAATTTGATCAGTACTTTGACTTGGAGGCTGAGATATCACTTGTGTATTTTTGTTGTTCCCTGAATTCCGTTACTGTGATTGAGTGCAATGAATTTTGTTTGTATGAAAACAGTATTTTATTTATTTATTTTTTTCTTTTTATGTTTTTTTAGAGATCTTAGTGATTGTTAATACACAAATTCTCATTTGTGACGGACTTTTTGTTGTTAATAATGGTATGTGAGCCTTTACATTGTCCACCTCATGTATTAATGACATTAATTCTCGGTCTCCACTATTAATTAATCAATTAATCATCGAAAGTCTAAAATATCAATTACTATCTATCGTGAAATGAATATATAATATTAATTGTTATCTCTTCTTAAGAATAGTCAGATAATTAAATCTGTGACTTTATAAGACCCTAACTTAACTATCAAATCATCCAATACTAAATACTAACTGTGACAACCCTCGCGAATGCGGAAATACAAAACATACAAGCATGTGAATTAATTTGCGGAAATACAGTATTTTAAAAACCTTTATACATGCAAGATAGAAATACGAGGAATGTCAGTAATTACAAACCAAATATAAAATACTACAAGAGACGTAGTCTCTCAAAATGTTAACCAACAACAAAGTTATTAGCAACTAGCTAATCAACGTCTAGAGGTGTTTCATCCTAGGGACAACGCCCGCTAGCTCACACCCGAACCCAAAATACCACAAGCAAAAAGCCATCCAATCAAGCAACCTGTTCATTCATGAAAAACATGAACGCCACAGTCAGTGGGGAGTAACTCCGGGTTCTCCCAGCCATATCACATTAAACGTACATATAAGGAAATACAAAGTAGAGCATGCATATATAGATATACATGTGAGTTACAATAAGAATAGATAGGCAATTCGATAAATAATGATAAGAGCATATGGAATACAAATCCGAATCCATCATGTTATTCAAAGACTCGGGGAAGACATTCTTAGGCAACCGAATACGCTCAC
>JAIUZE010027887.1:0-23993 GCA_022085475.1 Heliosperma pusillum | reverse complement strand
TATACAAACCGGCGATACGAGATCGCAATAAAATTACAACCAAACCGTTATTCCCTTACATTACGGGTAATAACGATTAAAAATAACTAGGCCATACTAGGTACAAACTTTGCATAAATTATTAAATAAATGACATTCAATTATTCAAACATAAATAAAATAAATTGCTGCAAAATTCATGCCAAAATCGTCCTACAATTCATTCATGCTCATTGTAGCTCGATTTTTCGGGATTTATTGATTTTTAACCATTAAAAATCACTATCAACATTTAAATCGCATTTAAATTCAAACTAATTAACTAAACTGATTTAGAACTCAAAATTAGTCACTACTAATTTTGTTGGTCATTAATTAGATCGATTTGATTTCATTTGCTAAATATTACGGTTTAATCATAACAATTATGAAATAAAACAAAAATAAAATATAAACATCATAAAATTTGAAACCAAAAAATTTTGTACATTCTGAAACAATTCCAGGAACTATAAAAATAAAAAAAATTTGCTCAAAAAATTTAAATTAATTTTATGAACAAATAGCTTTGTATTTAATGGTTTTATCAAATAAAAACATTAGATATAGTAAAACAGTGAAACAAATTATGAAATTTCACCAAGAGTATCAACATCAGAATGTAAAATGTAAAAAAAATTTTCAAGACCAGAAATGGACGTTTCAATTTTATGAACATTATAATCTCATATTATCGACTTTTATCGTATAAAAAGCAATAAACATGCAATACATAAGTAAAAATCACGAAATTTTACATACAATATGTAAGAAATGCATGTGAGATCATATTAAAATTTCATGGCCAGAATCAACATGCAACTATTTTTAGTTAAATTTTAACTCATAAAATGCATGTTAACTCGGTTTAAACGCCAAAAATCAAAATAATTAGCAAATTAATCCCTAAAATCACGAAATTTAACCAAAAACATTTTGAGGTCAGTAGGTATACATGCACCAAAAAAATGCGTCAGAATCGTATTTTAACTCAAAATCTTTGATTTATTAGTTATCTTATAACTTTAATAAAAATGTCCAAAATGAACATGCATGCTACAAGCTAGCTCTGATACCAAT
Organism: Heliosperma pusillum; assembly: GCA_022085475.1. Taxonomy (NCBI): domain Eukaryota; kingdom Viridiplantae; phylum Streptophyta; class Magnoliopsida; order Caryophyllales; family Caryophyllaceae; genus Heliosperma; species Heliosperma pusillum. The sequence goes on along the minus strand of JAIUZE010027887.1, from coordinate 22,895 downwards.
TGAAAGTCCATAGACCTTAATTAGACTCCTCTAATTAGTTTCTAATTTACTTTTTAATGTTAGTATTTAATGATCTATGTAACATGCATGCAAAAATAAAGACATTTATATAAGAGAAGAAATTTCCTCACATTGATGTGGAAAATATAAGGGCACAACAAGAACTCCTTCTTGTTGATCTTGAGCTACAAATATGGTTGAACACAAATAATCTCCAAGGTAGCAGATCTCCTCTAAGTTGCACCAAGATTAACCCAAATAATCTACCCTTATTATTAACTAGATAATAAGATAGATATAATACTACTAATACTAGACTATATTACTACACTAGTAATACTTAGTAAATATTAGTATATGAGAGTTTTAGAGAGAAGTTTAGTTTTGAGAGATGTATGGAAAATAAGAATGAACTTGTGAAGGAATGAACAACAATTGTTCTCCTTTTATAGCCAAGAGGGCCGGTTTCATCATCACAAAATGGTGATGTTTTCTTCTTATTTTATTGCCATGTAAGGTGGTAATGTGTTGTAGTGAATAAAATGATATCATGTTTACTATTCATGTCATAAGCATATGTTGCTTATGAGTATGAATAAGAACAACCATCATCACCATTTGACTTCACCATAACCGGCCATGTGAGCCTCAATTTGATCCATTTTGATTTTTGATATTTGTCCCACAAATACTTATTAATCATATGCTTAATTATCTTGTATAATTAAGTGTTAATTTGATCATATAACAATTATATGACACAAATAAATGAATAATATGTACTTAACATTTTAAGTAGTATTCTACCATTATATCAATATATAATGGGTCCCACAATGCTTAGTTAATTTATTTTACAACTCTTTGTAAATATAATTAACTAATTACCTCTATCTCAAAACCTCAACTAATTTAGTAATTTAACGATTAATTACTAAGTTAAATCTTATTTAATCGTATTAAAATAAGATATAAATTTATTAGTCAATTATCGCATAATTGAAAAATAAACTTAATCGAATTTGAGTTCTTAACTCAATTTCTAACAATTAACTCTCGTACATATCGAATATATGTAATGTACTAATTAACTGTATCGTATACAAATAATTAGTTACTATTTGGATTTCATCCTTTAGGTGTGACCGAAAGGGATTAGTTGATCACCGCCGTCAAACGACAATAACGTCAAACTCTAGTCAGCCAACCGTTATTGATTTACGTTAATCAACTGACTAATCATATATATAGTCAATAAATATCCCAATTATATTCCTTAATAAGATTCATTATGTGGCGCACTATTGTGGAGGACACCTACTCCAACAGTTAGTTGATAATTGGTATTGAAAAAGGATGATTTATGATGATAAATGATGTTATTGTATAATGATCCTTAGTGAAAAATGGTGATTTTTGTGTAAATTAGACCCCAGCCGGCCGACCGGCAGCCGGGCAGCTGACCGGCTGGGGAGTGGCTGTATATTGGTTGTGTTACGTGAAGTTTTGAGCATGAAACATGTATCACCCGGCCGACCGGCCGACCGGTCAACCGACCGACTGAGACACCCCTGCCTTTTTCCTTTGTTTTTCTCGTATGTCTTTGGTCCCAGCCGGGTAGCCGGTCCCTTTGACCGGCTGGGACACTCTACTTTTTCTCTTATTCTCAAATGTTACTATGGGTGCCAGCCGGGTAGCCGGCAGCCGGTTCCCTTGACCGGCTGGCACATGTTGGAATTCTTCTTTAATTCTTTCTTATGTTTTCGTTTATATTAATTCCGATGGTTCGTTTATCGTATAAATTTACGTAATGACTTTAAATATTAATTTTTCGAATATATGATATTCCTTTCGCTTGTATCGCATGTTTTGTGACGGTTTTTGATATGTTCCACTTTGAGTCGGTTTTACAAATGTTACGGTTTGAGCACTAATTTGCTATGTGCTTTGTACTCTCATTCCCTTGGCTACCTCCACGTTCGTAAGGCTGGAATGTCGGAACGGGAGTGTATCCTTACTGCTTAATTGCATGTGTTAGTGGGCATATGACGACGTTGTTGGGAGGCGAACGCTTTGCGTTGATCGACCCGGCCGTCAAATGTTGTATACTTGCGAGGTGGTGTCATATGCATGTAGCGTACCGCTTGTTATGAGGCTTGTGCTCTTTTCCGCCTCTTTCGTGAAGGTTGACCGAATTTGGGGTACTCGGCGTCTATGATTGACCGAGTCTTGGATGCGAAATGTTTATCGCATGTCGAATCGGAAAATGTGATTCCGAAAGTCTGGCCAGGTTTAGACTAGGACCGGATATTTATATCGTCGTTCTACCAAGAGGAAATTAGTCTACATATACGAAATGAATTGAATCGTGTATGCGTTCAGGGAAATGTTGTATCCCGTGGATTCCTTTTAATCATACTTGCATGTACACGGTGCTAGTGCTTGTCATTTACCGTGAGAGATGTCGTCAACGTATTGTACGTTTGAATGGATGATTATAGGATTGATTACTTGTGATCGTTGGAGGACTTGGCATGGTTTGTTTGTCGAGTCTCAATCTTATCAAACTTACGCCGCTAACGGTGAGATGCAAGCCCTAGTGACAGAGTATGGTTGCCTAAGAGTATCATTCCCGAGTCTTTCTATAATATGATGGTTACAAATTTGTACTCCATATGCTCTTATCTTTAAACATTGAATTGCCTATTTATCCTTCTCGTGTTTCACATGTATATTTATATATGCATGCTTCTACTTTTGTATTTTCGTTTATGTACGTTTAATGTGATATGGCTGGGAGAACCCGGAGTTACTCCCCACTGACTGTGGCGTTCATGTTTTTCATGGATGAACAGGTTGCTTGATTGGATGGCTTTTTGCTTGTGGTATTTTGGGTTCGGGTGTGAGCTAGCGGGCGTTGGCCTGGATGAATCACCTTTAGACGTTGTTTAGCTAGTTTGCTAATCACTTTGATATTTGATACATTTTGAGAGACTACGTCTCTCTGTAGTATATATTTTATATTACGGTTTGTAATTATTGACATTCCTCGTACCTTTCTAATTGCATGTGAAAAGTTTTAAAAACACCGTATTTTCCGCTATATTAATCACATGTTTGTGTGTTTTATTTCCGCATTCGCGAGGGTTGTCACACTAATTCTTGAACCTCCCAGGCATATGGCTCTTCAAATGATAAATATTCTTGATATCTTCAAGCATAAAGACCAACTTATGCTTTACCTATGAATCTATCCACTTGCACAAAATCAATAAGCTCAACTAACCGGATGCATAGAAAATTAAGAGTAAACAGGATAATCTTTTCAGAAGTTATTCCCTCATTTCTTGGCCCGATCCAGTGCGAATGAGGAAATAAGGGGAAATCGTTGAGCTAGGATAAATCCTGGCCTAACATGCTCTTCATCAGCCTGGTAAAGACATGACAAGGGCAAGCCTGACGGGACAAGGGCGGTTGGATCTACCTCCAGGAAAAGGATACCTAGCTGATAGGTTCACACCAGCCTGAACATCAATAGAAGACCAAAAAAGTATTGGATACTATATACAATTAAACATGCGAAAAAGTAATTGATTATATAACCGGTTCCTATTTTCGTGGGAAGGCCAAGTCAAGGACGGTAATAACCCCTAGGAAGAATTGAAAGAGGCAACAACTAGAAGAAATAGTCTCCCTTGTTTATAGGCATGATCACCTTTATCCATGCAACAGTTACTAACAACAAGGAAGCGGATATATAAAGACAGCAGTAGCATCACAAAAGGAAAATGAATCACATACCACATACTTAGAAGCAAAACCAATTGAATTATTATTTTTATTTGTCGATTACCAATATTAGTGAAGTCTATTCCTGGATTGGCGCCCGTGGTTTTTTCCCATTCCAAGGATTTTCCAAGTACAAAATCTTGTGTATTTTTATTCTTATTTATTTATCTCTTTAATTCATTTACAGTTACCACTTCGATAGTTTTCCTGCCCTCTCCGAAATCTAATCAGCCATATTTGTACATTCCTGACCGAATATTCCTTTTAGGGAAAAATTTCTGTCGCAATTCCGTCGCAATTTAAATAAAAAAAGATTTGCGACGGAATGTCCGTCGCAATGTCCGTCACAAAAAACTTGCCACCTTTCTTTTCCAGTTATGAGTTTTCAATCAGTGATTTGAACTTGCGACGGAATATCCGTCGCAAATTCCGTCGTTAGTAAGTAATTTGCGACAGAATATCCGTTGCAGAAGTTCCCGCCATGTAAAATTTGTAGGCGACATGGCTGAAAACTCTGCTACGGAATGTCGGTCGCAACTCCGTCGCAGGTTTGGATTTCCGTCGCAGGATCCGTCGCAAAGGTTTTTTAGCTATGGAATTTATGTCCGTCGCAAATATTCCGTCGCTAATGAAACCTTTTCTTGTAGTGACATGACATACATGCGAGGGACATTCCAAAATTGAGATCAAACATGTGAATGTGGCTTGAGATAAATACAACAATGCTAAACAAGAGTCAAGACATGATACATAGACGTTAGACAAGGTTTAAGAAGCATAACCAATAAGGAATATAACTCCCATCTCAACAGAACATGTTTGGAAACAATCTAAAATAAGGGTCAACTTTAAACGATCATAACTTGAGTTCTAGTCCCGATAATGAAGTAATTCCAAGTGGATGTGATAGCTTTTCCTTTTCCGGCTATACTGATAGGTTGCACGCTCAAAAAAGCTATTGTAGGAAAACTTCACCCCCCGAGTGATATTTCACCCGCACCTCCCAGACCAATTTTAAGCCTTTTCGGACAACTATTGTACCGAGCGATATTTCGCTCGCTTAGGTCAAATTTCACTCTTCGGAGTCACACGAGCCACATTCATGAATATTCATCCCTTTGCTTTGGTTTGAAGATGAATATTAAAACTCCAAACTCAACATATAAGATCATACCACAAACGAGACATAAGAAAGGATCATACCACAAAAGTTGTGAGGTATTATGTGAGGGTTTTATGAAGAGAAAAGAGAAGGACCCATAAGTAATACTAGACCCAACAACACGAGTTAAGTCGATTATCTCTAAAAATACGTCTAAAATTATACTACACACGTAAGTCGGTCATTATTAGTAACTATAAAGTCGATTGATCGAATACGAAAGAGCGGGGGGGGGGGGGGGGGGGGGGGGGGGGGGGGGGGGAGGGGGGGGGGGGGTGACTGAATGTGAGTATTAATTTAATTAATCAAAGTATGTACTAGTAACGAAATAACGAAAAGTAAAGAGAGGCACACGTGATTTTTGAAGTGGTTCAGTTTCACAAGTTGAAACCTACATCCACTATTCTCGATTAATAATCTTTAGTACCTTTCTACGGATTACAAAAATTATCAACCCACTCGTATAATCAACTATGATTATAACTCAAGGTGAGTATCGCTAAATACTCTATACTATCTTACGTTAATAAGAAAGTACAATATAACTCACAAGGATTCTCGTTAAAGAATAAGTAAGATTATGTGATGTACTATTATCCAATAACGTATTTCACGTGACCGATTGACAAAGAAGATGCACGACTCTTTTGAAAAACAAACACTAAAAATAATAAATATTTTGCTCAAGGTTCGTTCAAAACTGATTTGTAAAAATTCTCTCAATGTGTATAAAAGTCGTTATGTATGATTGAGATGGAAGGAGTATTTATAATAGAAGCATAGGAGATATAAAATCTAAAACCCTAGCTTCATATTTGAGAAAGATATTTATCTTTAATATCTCAAAATATTATCTGCTTTATCTTTTAGAAATATATTTATCTTTAATATCTCAAAATATTGTTGTAAAGATATATTAGAATCCTAGGTTAAGGTAAACAAGGAAACAAGCCTATGGTGGCCGAAATCCCTATCTCCACGAAACCCTAGGAGCATACAACCGTAGGAGGCACAATCATTGGTTCTCACGAAACCCTAGGAGGCACAAACCCTAGGTGAGCTTATTAGGTTAATAACAAATTGAGCTAATATATATTAGAAACCCGAGGTAGCATGACAACCCATAAGTTAAGGGAAATATCGGTATACTTCCCTTTAAAATTTTCGGATTATAATGAAATTATAACTATATGAATTTCTAGTCATAAATGAAATTGCATAATATAAACAAGAGATTAAGAAATAACCTTCGGTCCTAGTAAAAGGCCTAAGAGCAAATATCAAAGTAGGTATTCTCCTAATCGTTGCACCCAAGATGGTTCAAGAAATGCCTTCGTCGTGCTAGAACGAATACCCAAAAATTACAACTAATTTTGTGTATCTTGATGATGAATATGAAGATGAATAAGAGAGTTCCAAAAAATCAGAATTTTTTTCCTCTTTTTCTTTTTGTGTGCCGTGAGATCTACCAGGCAATTAGGGTTTTTTTTCCTTCTTTTATTACTACCTCCTATAACCATGTATCAAGAGGAAAGAATAAAAAAACCTAGTTTCCTTATATAACTCCACCTCTATTAGGTAGTTAGCATCTCATTTTAATATGTACATAATGTAATATGTTATCTAATTATTACTAGTAATGGACCGTCACATAAACCGAGTAATGCCGGACCAATACACTATAATAATATCGTGTAATACATATCCGCCAACTTAAATATAACAATTTACATTTAGTTTAGACCAACATTATATACATGGATTAAATATAACATTTTATATTCAATTACCAGCTCACATTATTTAATCGTTATTAAATAATCGTATCATCATCTCATTGACTAACCTTTTAGTCAAATACATCGACTAACCTTTTAGTCAATTAATAAGGCATCAATATAATTATTTTCTCAAATAATCACATCTCTCAAACACATCCTTTAGGTGTGACTTTTAGGGATCAGTTGATCACCGCCATCTGTATGACAATAACGTCAAACTTATCTAGCAAGCCAACCGTTATCGATAAACGTTAATCAACTGATTATAATACAAAGTATACCCTGTGAACCTTAGCTGTTATCACACTAACTGTGGAGGACACTAGCTCCAACAATCTCCCACTTGTCCTTACAAGTGTATGTGCGATAACCGATTCTCATATCCTTAAATTTCTCCCACTTAATGTAAAACAATTTGCAATGTCCGCATTCACAAAGGTCGTATTTTACAAGTGATCATTATCAAGAGTGGTTTTCCCGACTAGAGATTAACTCAACTGATAAACGAATCATTATTCGAGCATGGCCATGCATTTCAGTTACTACTCCTTGAGTGGCCCTGAGAAAAAACAAAACCTGATAAAGGGTTGGATATTTTCCTCAACTCGAATCCTGCAGATGTAAGCACAGTATGAAATGACCCAGTAAAAATCTGCTTGGCCTCCTGTTACGGTTGACCGTGAGAAAGAAACCAAAGTCACCCAAAAACTGCCTTAATCTCAAGAGACAGTCGATAGTCAAAAAAATTGACTCTAGAAACACTATGGACGTCCAATCCACGACCTGGCACCGAATGTTGTTAAACATTTAGGACTCCATAACGTCGTCACGAATTACAATGTCCTACAAGGTATCGTTATAACTCGTATTTGTGATCGATCAGTCAACAGTTTGACTTATGGCTCGTTGAACCCACCATCAATCGACTTAACAATATAATAGCCAGAGTTATCAGCTCATGTAGGCGATTACGGACCAAAACACATATAATGTTATTCTGTTCACTTAGTGGTGTTCAACGTTGTCCATACAATCCACATGAAAAACAAAATATGAAAACAATACGATGAAGTTATTATTAGTATATGAAAAAGATGTATCTAATTCATACAAACAGCTAATACAACTCAGGAACACGTTTAATTCCCATGGAAGTAACGTGCCCTACATGCTTATCATGCCTTAACGGTTTAGTGAGAGGATCTGCTACGTTATCATCCGTAGCAATCTTGTCTATCACTATCTCGTTTTGCTCCACGTAATCTCTGATCATGTGAGCCTTCCGAAGTACATGTCTAGATTTGTTGCTAAACTTAGGCTCCTTAGCCTAGAAGATGGCACCTCTATTATCACAATAGATGGTGATCGGGTCATTCGAACTAGGAACTATGGCAAGTCCTTGTAAGAATTGACGCATCCATATAGCTTCCTTTGCAGCCTCTGAAGCGGCATAGTACGCGGACTTAGTCGTAGAATCTGCTATAACACTCTGCTTGGAGCTTTTCCAGCTAACCGCAGCGCCATTAAGAGTAAATACGAATCCAGACTGAGATTTCGAGTCATCCCGACCCGTTTGGAATCTAGCATCTGCGTAACCGGTTGCGCAAAGCTCAGTCTCTCCTCCATAAGTCAATACCCAATCCTTAGTCCTCCGTAGGTACTTAAGGATATTTTTAACGACCATCCAGTGTGTTTCACCTGGATTGCCTTGGTACCGACTAGTCATACTCAAAGCATATGCCACGTCTGGACGTGTGCATATCATGGCATACATGATCGATCCTATAGCTGATGCATAAGGAATTCGACTCATGCGCTCGACCTCTTCAGATGTCTTGGGTGCCTGAGCTTTACTCAATTGCATCCCAGACGTCATTGGAAGATACCCCTTCTTGGAGTTGGTCATGCTGAACCTTTCAAGAATCTTATCTATATAAGACTCCCGACTGAGTGATAACATCCGTCGTGATCTATCTTTGTAGATACGGATTCCCAATATGCGTTGTGCCTAGCCCAGATCTTTCATCTGGAAATGGTTCTTTAACCATACCTTAACCGAAGATAATAGAGGAATATCATTCCCTATCAAGAGTATGTCATCGACATACAATATCAAGAAAACGATTTTACTCCCACTCGACTTGACATATAAGCATGGTTCCTCAACCGATCGAGTGAAACCATTTGCTTTTATGACTTGGTCGAAACGATGATTCCAACTCCGAGAAGCTTGCTTAAGTCCATAAATGGAACGCTTAAGCTTGCACACTTTCTTAGGATTTTAATGGTCAATGAAACCTTCGGGTTGTACCATGTACCACTCCTCCTCCAAATAACCGTTTAAGAAGGCGGTTTTCATGTCCATCTACCAAATTTCATAGTCATGAAAAACGGCAATCGCTAAGATTATCCGAATGGAACGCAGCATAACTACGGGTGCAAAAATTTCATCACAATGCAATCCTTGCACTTGAGTGAAACTGACGTGCTAAAATACGGTGTCGTTAATTCCGCAAATTAGCTAGACCAAATAGAAATTTATAAAACCTTACCTAGACTCAAACCAACCTAAATACAAGGGTAGTAAGGGTAAGAAAAGGATCGAATCCAAGGGAAAGCGGTAATGCTAAAATAATCTAATCTAGACTCTTGCAAAATATCAATTAACAAAACTAATGACTCTAATCACAAATCAAAACACTAATTACTAATTAAGACACTAATTAAAACAAAGGCTTAATTTAATTACAAACTATGATATTCACAATGGAAAACATGTAGATAAACATAAATGGGGGAAAGTTTGGCATGAGAAATAATTATCAAGTCTAAAAGTACCAACAACAACTAAATACTCAAAGATTCAAATAGGGAGAAGTAACTTAGTGCAATTATCCCAAGTTCCCCACAATTAACAAAGTAAAGACCCCTCCTTTCCTCTTTTCTCTAATTATCTATTACAAGCTTCTAAGAACTAGCCACCATGAATTAAACCATCCATAAATGACCCAATACAACTCAACCAATACTTATTAAAACATAAGCATAAATAAAGATGCAAGCTTTAAGCACAAAACCAAAGAAACATGCTAGAATCATGTAATAAAACATTAAACCATGTTCTAATTACACAATAACCCAAATTCCACTCAAAAGATTCCAACTTTTAAACCAAAGTTACAATCTTTCAAGGTTGCTTCAACAAATACCAAGACAAATTAACCAAATTCATCAAGACAAAGCAATTAATTAAACAAACAATTGCTAGGATGGTTAGTCTTAACAACAATTCATTCAACAATGGAATTCAAACATAAGAAAATGGAATTAAATAGAGAAGGAAGGATTAAAAAGGTCTTACAATGCTAAAAGGGAAGAACTTGTTCAAATTACACTAAGCAAAGAAAGGATTAGCTACCCATAGTCTTCATATTACAACCTATTTCTAAATAAAATCAATTACAAGAGCCAAAGTTGAAGAACAAAGTAGAGAATTTCTAAGGAAAAATATGATGTTGAATGTTGTATGCTTGGCTCCCATCTCTCTCTTCAGATTTCTTCTTATATACCCTTGGTCCGCAAACCTAGGAGCCTTGAAAGGTGGGCTTTCAAAAGACAAGACGGAGAATTGAAGAAACTCCGTGCTGAGAAAGGACGCAGGCTGCGTCCTACGACGCAGGCTGCGTCGTGATGACGCAGGCTGCGTCGTGTACTGCCCGATTTTCCCTTGCTTTTCCTTCTTGACTTTCGTTGACCCATGGACTTTTGGCCCCGCCTTGCCTTCCTTTGACCCAAATGGGTTTGGTCTTCATGCCTTGGTGATTCATTGCTAGCCCACTCCAATTTCCAGGTTTTTGGGTCTCGGGTTTCGGGTTTGACTTTCATTGACTTTCGAGTTTGACTCTCAAAATTGACTCAAATTACTAAATACCAACATAATTACAAAAACTAAAATTAACATAAAACAAAGCTAATGACCCGTAAAAAGTAAAACGAAAGACTCTAATAAATACTACTAGACACAACACAATTTGGTGTTGTCAAATACCCCCACACTTGGACTTTTACTCGTCCCGAGTAAAACTCGATATTAGCAAGGCAAACACAAGTCCAAACATAGCATGCGAAGGTAATGACCTCTCTTCCCTCACCACTACCTTCTTATGTCTCCCTCAAAACACAACCACCTATTAAAACAAAAAAAAAAGACTCAAGGTTGTTTTAACACTATTCTCTTACCTCTTTCTACTTATAACTCCCTCTAGACAAGACTCGACACACCACCAACTCCGACTCATTTCAACTCAAATCCTCCCTTCTTATAGCTCTCAAGAATGTAGTATGACCATCTTTGCCTTATCCCAAGGCATAGCGAGATGGTCTTCATCACCAAACTCCATGCAACTCCACTACTTATACCACCCCCTTATTACTCCACTAGTGCAAAGTATGGTTACTTGGTTGGCCCCAAACTACACAATTTGCACAACCAAGCAACCACCAAGAGAAATCCACCAATTTGGAACCAAATTTGTGACTCAAAATAAAAATAAAGGAAGTCCTAAGCTAGCCTCCTTCCAATTCCCTTCTTATCACTCCCTTCTTATGGCTCCAAAATCCTCATCATAGAAAGTATTATGCTCAAATTTTTTTCATTTTTCATTTTTTTCCATTTTTTTTCTTGAAAATCCCTCATTTTGCCTAAGGTGCCCTTTCGGGTTTTCACCTTAGCTTCTCCTTTCCTCTCATTGGTGGCTCGCAACTCGATTTTTCATTTTGCCCGGAATGCCTTTCGGGTTTTCATCCCGTCCTCGGCCACCTTCCTAATTTTGCCTAGGTGCCCACCCTTGTGGGTTTTCACCTAGCCGGGATTTTCAATTTTTTTCTTTTCTTTTTCTCTTTTTTTTTTTTTTTTTTTTTTCTTTCTTTTCAAAATAAATAAAAAACAAACACAATACAAGGCATCAAAACAAAACAATTGTATACAATCTTCTCCCCCACACTTAGAACATACAATGTCCTCATTGTAGGAGAAAATAAAATGGGTTACCTCATCAATTGTTGAAATGAGAAGACCCCGAGGCACCTCCTCGGTTTCTCCTCCTCTCCCTTGCTTCTCTAATTCTTCTTCTTCGTTCCATGCCTTCATCAAGGACCTCTTGAGTGTATGGAGTTGGGTAGTCCGGGTTTTGTTGCATGGACATACCAAAAAGTGAGCTAGCCAAGCCATATACATCTTCTTGTGCCACCGCATCTTCATAGGAGTCTTGAAGATAGTTGTGGTGGCACTCATTTTGAGCTTGAAAATGGCTCGTAGCTTGCTCTCTCCAGGCATTTTGGGTTGCCCACATTTCATTTTGTTCCCACCACCTTTTATCTTGCTGCTCTCTCCAAAGGCGGGCTTCCTCTTGCCCTTCTACCATCCTTCTCCATTCCTCGCTTTGAGCCCTCTCGGCCTCCCTTCTCAATCTCTCTCTTTCTTTCACGACATTGTGCCAATCATCCAATGACTCAAGCCTACCTCCTTGTTGTTGTTGCCAAGTGTTTGCATCGTCCACCCTCCCACTAATGTGCTTCAAGACGTCGCTAGTGCTAGCAAAATAGGTAGCCATTTGTTGTTGCCATGGCTCCACGGGGATGCTAGAACGACCCTCCTCATCGAACATTGGGGTGTCGGTATCTTGGTGGCTTTGGAAGGATGATTGGAAATGGAATGGTGGTGGTTGTTGTTGTTGTTGTTGTTGTTGATAATTTGTGGTTTGGGAAGGTCCTTGCTCAATTGCGAGGATCTCGATCTCCTCGCTCACCCGCTCACTTCTCTCACCTCCCTCTCTCCTTACCCTCCTTCTTTGCCTCAAAGGCACTTCCTCTACCTCCGCTTCCTCACTACTCTCCCCCAAACTCTCCTCTCTAGGACATAAAAAATCCAACGCGGTGGGTCGCCTAGGCAAGGGGTTGTTTTGAGGTCGAAGCAATTTCATGTAACCAAGCCCGTCACTCCCCAACCAAAACCCTTTCAAGGGTTGCTCTTTGCTAATCTTAAACATGTGAACCTCCTCGAGCCCAAGTCGGTTGTATCTCGCCAATCCCCTACAAATGTTCACCTCTTGCGCATCACCAATGCCCCCCTCATAGTGCCTCACCAAGAATGAAATCACCCCCCCAAGATGGATGCTTGCTTTGGTAGATTTTTGCCTATGTTTAATGCAAGCCCTCAAAAACAAATCGGGCCAATCCGGGATCCCTACCCCCTCCGGAAGCATAGTCCACAAACATAGCCGGATGCTCTCCGGCACTTTGGTGGGTTCTCCCGCGGAGTTGAAGATGGTGGTAAGGAATCTTGTGATTAGGCGGAGTACGGGGTGGGTGATGGCTGAAAGTTTGGCATCTTTAGATGGGCCGTGGTAATTTGTAATGTTAACCCACATTGTGTGCATTCTTCCCTTGGGGCACCTAATGTCTTCGGGTTGTCTGATGATCTACAGGATTTGACGGATTTCGGAAGTGGGCATTATGCCAAGTTTGGTTTAAACGGAATCGGTAGGCTTTTTCCTCACCTTCGAGCACATCCAACTCCGACAAGGTTGCTAGAAACTCGTATGTGAAACTTCTATAGGTGTGATCCCAGGAGTCCGGCTCGAGATAAGCCTCTAGCCCTACTTTAGCTAGCATGTCCCTTGTCAAGTTGAACATGCCTAAGGCATGGAGGGTGTTTGGGCAAAAGAATTTTGTGGCTACGAGAGGTTGTGTGTTTAGCTTATCCCAAATTCTCTTATATTGAGCCGGCAACCTTTCATAGCCCATGAACACCGCTTCCACCTCGGTGTCGGGCTCACTCACCGCGGCCCTCTTATTCTTCCCTTTGCCAAACAATTTGGAGATCTTGGGTGCCATTTCTGCAAAATTTAACAAGCAACACAATACAACAAACAACAAGCAATCACTCAAAAGATTTTTCACTCAACCAATTCAACAAACACTTGGTGTGCAAAAATTTCTACACCTCAAGAACTTAGTGTTTGTTGAATTTCTTTACCTCACTCAGAAAATTTTGTCCAATCCTAACTACACAATCAATCAAGGGCAAGGGGAAACTCAACCTAAGACTAATTCTAGCCTAATTCGAGCAAAAACTTGAATAACAATGGAAAAGTTGAGTATGAAGTTATACCTTTGCTATTCCACAAAATTCAACTCCTTGATGATTAGAATAGGTAGTAAATCCGAAAAACAACCTTAAAAACCCAAAAAAAACTCCTGAAATTCGAATTTGAGGAAAAAATTCTAGGTATTCAAAAACGGATTTTCTGAGATTGTGAGTGATTGAGATTGATTTTGGGGTTATTGAAGGTAGAATAATGATTAGGAAGAAGAATTGGATTGATTTTGATGAAAGTTTGTGAAAATTTGAGGGAGAAAGATGAAGTTTTGAGGGATTGGGATTGGTTTGGGGTGTTTTTCGTGAAGAACAAGGGTATGATGTGTTTTGATTTTATGAAGAACTCGGGCAAATTGGAAAACAAATGCTGGAAACTGCTTTCGACGCAGGCTGCGTCCTACGACGCAGGCTGCGTCTTGCACTCCCGGTTCTTCTTGCCTTTTTCACTTAGCCAAATTTTGGCTAAGTGTTCCAAACACCTCCATTCTTGCATTTTCACTCCAATGGTCCATGATAACCTCCAATATCCAAATTCCATCGATTCCCGAACTTTTTATCCGTGGCACGCATCCCGAGGCGGCCGAAAACTCGCAAAACTTCACAAAACCGTTAGTAACTTCAAAAAATTTTGTTTGTTGCAATGTCTAACTAATTGAAAACAACTCAAATGTTAAGAATTAACAATGAAACTTCAAAAAAATATTCACAAGGATAGAGTATGTACACGGTTTGCCGTTTATTTAGAGTCGATGGCTCGACTTAGCTATTTCAAGCTTTTCAACTTTCATAAACGGGGTCTTCAAGCAAGACCTCTTCTTCCCCCTCCCGGGCACATCCTTGGAAGTAGGGTTTGAGACGGTGGCCATTCACCTTGAGGAGCTTTCCATCCCCGGGCCCCTCCACTTCAATAGCTCCATGGGTAAACACTTTCTTGACGGTGTAAGGTCCAAACCATCTTGACCTCAACTTGCCCGGAAAGAGCTTAAACCGGTTTTGGAACACAAGAACTTTAACACCCTCCTTGAAAACTTGACGGTTTATCATCCCATCATGCCATCTCCTTGTTTTCTCCTTGTAGATGGAAGAGTTCTCATACGCATCTTGGCGAATTTCTTCAAGTTCTTGTAATTGAAGCTTTCGGTGCATACCGCTCTCATCTTGGTTTTGGTTGAAAGATTTGATAGCCCAATAGGCTTTGTGCTCAACCTCCACGGGGAGGTGGCAAGCCTTGCCATAGATGAGACGGAATGGGGACATGCCAATGGGGGTTTTAAAAGCCGTCCTATATGCCCACAACACATCAACTAGCCTCTTGCTCCAATCCTTTCTATCCGGATTAACCGTCTTTTCAAGGATTCCTTTTATTTCATGGTTGGAGAGTTCGGCTTGCCCGTTTTTTTGTGGGTGGTAGGCCGTGGAAATTTTATGATTCACCCCATACCTCTTGAGAAGGCCTCCAATCACCTTGTTGCAAAAATGGGTACCCCTATCACTAATGATAGCCCTTGGAAAGCCAAACCGGGAGAATATGTTCTCTTGAATGAAAATGGCTACTACCTTGGCATCATCGGTGCGGGTAGGAATTGCTTCAACCCATTTTGACACATAATCTACCGCCAAGAGAATGTATAAATAACCACCGGAATTAGGAAAGGGGCCCATAAAGTCAATTCCCCACACATCAAAGACCTCACAATATAGAAGAGGTTGTTGTGGCATCTCATTTCTTTTTGTCAAATTCCCCACCCTTTGACATCGGTCACAAGTTTTTACAAATTTGTGGGCATCTTTGAAAAGGCTTGGCCAAAAGAAACCGCAATCAAGCACTTTTCTAGCGGTTCTTTGTGGCCCAAAATGCCCTCCACAAGCATAGTCATGACAATGATGTAAGATGGAAGGAATCTCACTTTCGGGCACACATCTTCTCACTAATTGATCTAGGCAAAACTTCCACAAGTAAGGATCATCCCATGTATAGTACTTTGTCTCGGATTTTACTTTGCTCTTTTGATGAGAAGAAAGATGGCTTGGAAGCCGCTTTGTCACCAAATAGTTGACCATGGTATCATACCATGGCTCCTCCACTTGTATAGCATAAAGTGACTCATGAGGGAGCCCTCCTTCAACCTCCTCAAAAGGGCATGATGGTCTTCCTTCATGGTTTAGCCGGCTCAAATGATCTGCCACCACATTCTTCACTCCTTTCTTGTCTTTTATTTCCACATCAAACTCACTTAGGAAAAGGATCCATCTCAACAACCTTGGCTTTGCATCTTTCTTTGCCACAAGGTATCTAATGGCGGCATGATCGGTGTAGATGATCACCTTTGTGGCCAAGAGATAAGATCGGAATTTTTCTAGAGCATAAATCACACCAATGAACTCCTTCTCCGTCGTAGAATAGTTCTTTTGAGCATCATTCAAGAGGGTAGAAGCATATTGGATCACATGGGGTCCCTTGTCACTCTTTTGACCCAAAACCACTCCCAATGCATAGTCACTTGCATAGGTCATTATTTTAAATGGAAGATCCCATCGTGGTGCTTGAATAATTGGTGCGGTGACCAATCTCTCCTTCAAGTCATCGAATGCTTTCCTACATGAGTCATCAAAAACAAACTCCGCTTCTTTGTGCAAAAGCTTACATAAGGGGTTAACAATCTTGGAAAAATCCCTAATAAATCTCCGGTAGAAACCGGCATGTCCAAGAAAAGACCTAATGTCTCGGGTGTTAGAGGGATAAGGTAAAGTTTTGATGATGTCAACCTTAGCCTTATCCACCTCAACCCCCCTTTCCGACACTACATGTCCTAAAACGATGCCACTAGTCACCATGAAATGACATTTTTTGGAGTTTAAAATGAGATGGGACTCTTGGCATCGCTCTAAGACAAGAGCAAGGTGTTTTAGACATGCATCATAGAAGTCCCCATGGACGGTGAAATCGTCCATGAATACTTCTATGATCCTTTCTACATAGTCGGAGAAAATACTCAACATGCACCGTTGAAAAGTTCCCGGTGCATTACACAAACCAAAGGGCATACGACGATAAGCAAATGTACCAAATGGGCATGTTAATGTGGTCTTGACTTGGTCCTCGGGTGCGATTGGGATTTGAAAATACCCCGAGTACCCGTCAAGGAAACAATAGAAAGCTTTTCCCGCTAGTCTTTCTAACATTTGATCAATAAATGGTAGCGGGAAATGGTCTTTCAATGTTACCGCATTCAAGCGGCGGTAGTCAATACACCCTCTCCAACCGGTTTGTGGTCGGGTGGAGACCAAGTCTCCTTGTGCATTCTTGACTACCGTCACTCCTCCCTTTTTGGGTACGACTTGAGTTGGGCTAACCCAACGGGAGTCGGAAATAGGGAAAATGATACCCATTTGCAATAGCTTAATTACCTCTTCTTGCACTACCTCCGCCATGGGTGGATTGAGCCTCCTTTGAGGTTGTCGGACCGGTTTGGCGTCCACCTCAAGCCGTATTTTGTGCATGCATGTCACCGGGCTTATTCCCTTGAGATCCGCGATACTCCACCCAAATGTTTCCTTATGCTTTTGAAGTAGTGATACCAATTTGTCTTCTTGGTCCTCGGTGAGTGTGCTTGAAATGATAAGTGGTAGGGTGTTCTTGTCCCCTAGAAAGATGTACTTCAAATGGCTTGGGAGGGTCTTCAACTCGACCTTCGGAGGTTGCATAATGGAAGGAAGGGGCTTGTGGAGTGGAATACTCAAGGCAAACAACTCGGACAAGTTCGCCAGTGCAGGACGCAGGCTGCGTCCAGTGACGCAGCCTGCGTTGAGCACTGGTTTGCCCTGTTTTCAGCATTTCTATGACGTTGAGTTCCTCATATGTTTTTAGGGGTTCTTCCCTTTCCAAGTCTTCAAGACATTCCTGCACATCAACGGCCAACAACAAACGCAAACCTTCCTCTTCCATATGGTTAGTTAAAGCTACCTCGAGTGGGTCTCTATCACAAAATTTATACATTTGATTCACTAATGGCTCAAAGATATCCAAGAAGAAACAAGATTGATGGTCACTCGGGTGCCTCATGGAGTCATATATATTGTAAGTTCATCTTTTCCCTTCAAACTCCATAGTCAAGCACCCGTTTGAAACATCGATCTTGGTATTTGAAGTTTTCATAAACGGCCTACCAAGAAGGAGAGGGGTGGCACTAGAGCTAGATTCCATATCTAAGACGTAGAAATCCGCCGGGAAAACAAGATTATCTACTTCCACTAGCACATCCTCTACCATGCCCTTGGGATAAACACTAGACCTATCGGCTAATTGAATAACCACTCCGGTCTTAGACAAAGGTCCTAAGCCTAGGGTCTCATAGATAGATAGGGGAATGACATTAATAGAAGCCCCAAGGTCTAGCATGGCACGTTTAAAACGTTTTCCTCCAATAGTGCAAGGGATAGTGAACATGCCCGGGTCTCCACATTTCTTTGGTAAATTTTGCTTGAAAACTGCCAACACATGTTCACTCACCCTAACCTTTTGGGTTCCCTTCTTAGGATTTCTCCTAGGTGTACAAAGTTCTTTCAAGAACTTTGCATACCTAGGGACACTATTCAACAAGTTAAGAAGAGGAATGTTTACCTCACATTTCCGGAAAGTCTCATATAAGTCATTCTCCTTGGCATACTTCCTTGTGCTTATCAACGCACTAGGAAATGGGACTTCCGGTATGTACTCCTCCACTTCATCATCTTCAATAGTGTCTTTGCCCTTCCTTGAAGTGTCTCCCTTGGGGTCCTTGCTTGTGGATGCCCCTTTCTCCTTCTTCGATATCTCTTCATGACCAACCACCAATTCTCCTTGGTCTTCAATCTCCAAGGTTTCCATCTCTAGATTCTTCATCTTTTCCTTTCCTTTCCCAAGGGGGTTTACTTCCAACTCTTTGCCTCCCCTCAAGGTCATGGCACTAGCATTTTCCCTAGGTGGGGGAATGGTTTGAGATGGGAATCTTGTGGAGCTTGAGGCTTGGGATTTTGACATATTTGAGGCCATTTGGGATAGTTGGGTTTCCAAGTTGCTCACCCTAAGGTTGTTAGCCTCCCTATCCTTCCTTGCCTCCTCTCTATCCTTCCTTGCCTCCTCCCTATCTTTCTCTTGATTGGCAAGGAGTGTTTGCAAGATGTCACTCAAGTTCCCTTGAGAAGAAGAATTCCCTTGAATGGGACCTTGGTTTGGTTGTCTTTGGGATTGAGAATTACTTGGAAAATTTGAGTTGTTGGGTCTTGGGTTGTTGAAATTTCTTTGGGGATTTTGGTTGAAATTAGAGTTTCGGTTTTGGGTTGGATTTTGGGCTCTCAAGTGATTGAATTGACCATTTTCAAAGCTCTTTGACTTGTCACCTCCCCACCCCAAAAGATCACGATTTCCCACTTGGTTATACATTCCTCCACCACTTGGGTTCCTATAATTGTAATTCCCATACCCCATAGCATTGACGCTCTCCATATTGGCTCCTTGCTCAATCATGATGTAACATGTATTTGTAGCATGGTCACCTCCACAATATGAACATTCAAGTGATTCGGGGTGTTGAGAAAATGAGCTACCTTTGTTGACAACCAAGTTGGACACCATGCTTTTAAGCTCACCCATCTCTTGCATGATTTTGTGATTTTGGGAGGCATAAGGATCATCCATGGAAGATACATTTCTAGAGCTTCCTCCCCTTTCATTCTTCCTCCCGTAGCTTCTTGTGTTCATTGCCAACTTCTCAAAAATATTGTTGCCTCGGCCACATTAAGTGTATCAATTCCACCTCCGGTGGCGGCAATGATCATCCGTTGGTCGTTTTGGCACAACCCTTCATTGAAGGCCGTCAATAAATCGTCC
Source organism: Heliosperma pusillum (assembly GCA_022085475.1). Lineage (NCBI taxonomy): Eukaryota > Viridiplantae > Streptophyta > Magnoliopsida > Caryophyllales > Caryophyllaceae > Heliosperma > Heliosperma pusillum. The sequence continues at coordinate 3,135 of JAIUZE010027887.1, read as the reverse complement.
CCCGACATCCCGTGATACGGGCATCTTGCCACGAGGCTTTTGAAGCGCTCCCAATAGTCATAAAGGGTTTCCCCCATGTCTTGCTCAATGGTAGTGATGAGCTTCTTTGAGTGGTTGTGCCTTGAATCCGGGTAATATTTCTCAAGGAACTTCTTCTTCAAACCCACCCAAGTGGTGACGGAATGGGCCGGAAGACAAAATAACCATTCCTTAGTGGCATCTTGTAGAGAGAACGGAAATGCCCTAAGCTTAAATTGGTCTTCGGTCACTCCTTGGGAATGGCCCCTTGGTAAATCATGTGGAATTCGGCCAAGTGCCTATTGGGGTCATTTCCCACCATTCCGTGGAATCTAGGCAAGTTATGGACAAAGAACCCCTTGAGCTCGAAGTTTACATCCCCCATGGGAGGGTATGCGATACATAGCGGTTGCTCCTCATAGTTTCTTGCCCGGATCTCACCAATCGTTCTATTATCATCCATATTGGGAGGGTAGAGGATGTTCAATGGGGATGGTATCCTAGGAGGTGACTCAAACACTTGCTCTTGTTGTTCTTGAAAAATATTGTTCTCCAACTCCTCTTCACTAGGCTCCCTCCAAAAGGGTTCCTATAGAGGGGATTCGAAAACAACCAATTGGATATGCTACTTGAGGATGGATCAATGTCTTGGTCACCAAGTCCCTCTTGTGACCTAGGCATAAACTTTTAAAAACAACTCAACAACACAATTAGTAACTTCAACACCAAGTAAACTACAAACAATACAAAAAGAAATATTTGAAAAACAATCTAAACAAAGTATGACACTAACAAGAGTTTCAATTTGATATTTAGCTATATTGCCTTCCCCGGCAACGGCGCCAAATTTGACGTGCTAAAATACGGTGTCGTTAATTCCGCAAATTAGCTAGACCAAATAGAAATTTATAAAACCTTACCTAGACTCAAACTAACCTAAATACAAGGGTAGTAAGGGTAAGAAAAGGATCGAACCCAATGGAAAGCGGTAATGCTAAAATAATCTAATCTAGACTCTTGCAAAATATCAATTAACAAAACTAATGACTAATCAAAAATCAAAACACTAATTACTAATTAGGACACTAATTAAAACAAAGGCTTAATTTAATTACAAACTATGATATTCACAATGGAAAACATGTAGATAAACATAAATGGGGGAAAGTTTGGCATGAGAAATAATTATCAAGTCTAAAATTACCAACAACAACTAAATACTCAACGATTCAAATAGGGAGAAGTAACTTAGTGCAATTATCCCAAGTTCCCCACAATTAACAAAGTAAAGACCCCTCCTTTCCTCTCTTCTCTAATTATCTATTACAAGCTTCTAAGAACTAGCCACCATGAATTAAACCATCCATAAATGACCCAATACAACTCAACCAATACTTATTAAAACATCAGCATAAATAAAGTGTGACAACCCTCGCGAATGCGGAAACAAAACATAGCAAGCATGTGAATTATAAAGCGGAAAATACGGTGTTTTTAAAACTTTTTACATGCAAGATAGAAATACGAGGAATGTCAATAATTACAAACCAAATATAAAATACTACAAGAGACGTAGTCTCTCAAAATGTTATCAATGTCAAAGTGATTAGCAAACTAGCTAAATAACATCTAGAGGTGATTCATCCAGGGACAACGCCCGCTAGCTCACGCCCGAACCCAAAATATCAAGCAAAATGCCATCCAAATCAAGCAACCTGTTCATCCATGAAAAACATGAACGCCACAGTCAGGGGGGAGTAACTCCGGGTTCTCCCAGCCATATCACATTAAACGTACATAGAAAGAAATACAAAAGTAGACTATGCATACATAAAGATATACATGTGAGATACGATAAGGATAGATAGGCAATTCAATATATATTGATAAGAGCATAAGAGTTACAAGTCCGAATCCATCATGTTATACAAAGACTCGGGGAAGACACTCTTAGGCAACCGAATACGCTCACTAGGGCTTGCATCTCACCGTTAGCGGTATAAGTTTGATAAGATTGAGACTCGACAGACAAACCAAGTCAAGTCATGCGGTGATCACAATAAATCCAACATATTATCATCCATTCACGAACCAAGACATTGACGGTGTCCAATCATGCAATGACCATGAATAATATCATGAAATCACGCATTCAAGGAAACGACGACACAAAGCACGACATCTCTCACGGTAAATGAAAACGCACTAGCAAACAGTGTACATGGCAAGTTGATTAAAAGGCATCACGAGATCACATTTCTGAACGCATACACGATCACATTTCGGTATATGTAGACTAATTTCCTCCTGGTAGGAACATAAGGTCCTAATCTAAACCTGGCCAGATTCTCGGAATCCATTTTCCGATTCGACATGCGATCAGTTTCGAATCCAAGACTCGGTCAATCAATGACGCCGAGTACCCCAAATTCGGTAGATCAATTCACGAAAGAGGCAGAAAAGACCAAGGCTAATAACAAGCGGTACGTTACATGCAAATAACACCACCTCGCAAGTACACAACATTTGACGGCCGGGTCGATCAACGCAAAGCGTTCGCCTTCCAACAACGTCGTCGTATGCCCACTAACACATGCAATTAAGCAGTAGGATACATCCCCGTTCCGACATTCCAGCCTTACGAAAGTGGAGGTAGCCAAGGGAATGAGAGTACAAAGCACATAACAAAATAGTGCTCAAACCATAACATTTGTAAAAACCGACTCAAAGTGGGTCATATAAAAAACCGTCACAAAACATGTGAATATGGCATTATATAAATGTAAATATGATAAACATGAATCCATACCTTGTACATAAGCATTAGACCAAGGTCAAAGAAGCATAATTAAACAGGAAAACATAGATACCTCTCCAAAACAACAAGTTGGAACTAACTAAATCAAGGGTCCACTTCAAACGGTAATAACTAGAGTTCTAGATATGAAAATACAGAAATTCTAAGTCGAGGTGATAGCTTATCCTCTTACGGTTCCAACGGGGTGTCACAAGCCCAAAACAAGCAAGTAACGAAGGAGATATGATCATTTTACGAAAAGGGGTCAGTGAAGTGAAACTGCACAAGTCACGACCGTGACTTGTATTTCACGCCCGTGA
>JAIUZE010027886.1:0-26840 GCA_022085475.1 Heliosperma pusillum | reverse complement strand
TTATGAGCATAAGGTACAGTAAGTGGATTATACATATGATGTACTTCCACAAATAGTCTAGTTTTTGAGCTTTATAACAAAGTTTTCGAGTTTTGTGTTAAAAATTATGAGTTTTACTATAAAGTTTTTGATGAGTTCATTCATTTGAACATTAAGCTCAAAAAACATAATATATAAGATTTAAAATTTAACTTATAAATTTTAAAAAGCTCGAAAAAAATACACATAACCTCAAATTCATATTAATATGAGGTAGTACCTCCGATGTATAATCCTTTTTCCCGCATAAGGTACATAGTGCAAACTTCTCGATCAAGTTTCCTTTTTTTACACTATCTCTCTACACAGTATCTTGCACACTTTTCTTGTACAATAATAATTTCTTCTTACAATCACAAACTGTGTTACCTTAGCCGTTTTCCGATGTGTTAATATTTTTTTTTCCTTGGGGTATTTGACTGGCTTTTTGCGTGGCTTACAGTGTTCTAAGGCACTTGCAGCTGCTGTGAGTTCTGTAAATGAACCTCCAAAATGTATCGTACCTCGTCTACTATTACTTGAGAGCTATGTTTTCTCCAAAGATAAGTCTAATTGGGGTTGGACAAGTGGCCAGAAGATACATGTCATGGGTTCTTTAATTCTGCAATCGCTTTTCAAGTATCCTTGCGTAAGTGGCTGCCTTCAACATCACTTTCACCTTTTCTTTTTTTGAGTATGTCTATGCATTCTTCGACTCAATTTTTATTATACGACATTTGGAAACATCCTTTTTGTGTTTTAGAACACGTTGGTTAGGCTGCGTATATCATAATACTCCCTTATCTGGACATAGGCGGGAGCCTTTGAGGCAATGACTAATGTTGCCTTTGTGAGAGTATGTTGATGAAAATAAATCTCTCTCAACTGCAATGTCTAATATCCCTGTCGACTACTCTTCATAATTAACTGAAACTTCTATTATAAACATATTTGTACCTCAAAGAATTAATAGTGCAATCCAGGCTAATAGCTCCAGATAATTGTTGATACTCGAATGAATAAGCAAAATCTCTGAAGCTCTTATTACAATCAGAAAGCTTGTATATTAAAAATCTGAGGAACGAGCAGGCTAAGAATCAGATCTTGTATGAAAGTGAGATATGACTGTATTCTAATTGTATAGACTGGTCATTTTTTCTTCAAGGGATGTGTGTTTGTTTAGAATATTCCCCTCAGCTAGCCAGTGGCTCATTTTTGTACCCGTGTATGGTATAGGTATGACAGCTGGACGCTTCATTTTAAGCAAACATATGTGAATTTTTCATAAAAATGACCGAGCCTTGCATCTATAATACATCCGTGTCGGGATACTTCTGAACAAGTCTTTGCAACATATATTGTAGCCTAAACTCTTCTTAGTCTAGATGTTGTCCCTGCAAGGTGCTAATAGTTGATACTTGTGTCTGTGCGATTCTGGGCTAAGCTCAGTTGGCATGAATTCTTTCATTGCTTAGTTGTGTCACTTGGAACTTTGTTGTCATTCTTTACATTTTTATCTTTTCTTGTAATATGACGTGTTGTTCTTTAAATGTTAGCTTTGGATTTTGTACTGTGCTGAACCATAGCTTTTGCATTGCAGGAATACATTCAGCCTTACATCACAAGCATTATATCAATGGATAACTCCCAGGTCTTTGAAACTGCAAAGGATGGTGCAGGAGCACGTGTTATTGAAGCTTTTCTGGGTTCTTCCGCTTCTGATAAACAGAAGAAGAAGTTAGTTGGCAAGTATGCTTCTAGCCCTAAATTCTGCTAAAATATTGCTTATGTTCAAATATTTCATGATTTTTATATATCGACTAAACTATGACAAATGGTCTATACCTATAGCTTTGGACATTCTCTTGACAATAGTTATCTAGAACGCTAAACAACAGAAAAGGATATCAAAAGTTTATAGTCTGGGTATAGTTATTTGAATATTTGCTTATAATTTGTCTCTTATTACCGTCAAGGTTGAAGGGCCATTTCGGAGAGCTAGCTATGCATCCATCAGGTTCTTTTACGGTTGAAAAGTGCTTCAATGTGGGCAACTTGTCATTAAAAGAAGCCATAGTATCAGAGTTGGTTGCTGTCCAGAAAGAACTTTCCAAGACGAGACAGGGTCCTCTCCTCTTGAGAAATCTTGATGCTGATGGGTAAGCTTCTGTTATACTCTTTACTTTTCCTGTGCGTATCTGCAGTACGAGTGTATGGCAGTGTGATTGATTTTTTTTATCAACGTCAATGATTATGTATAATTAAGGATGGCTTGGTTACTTTTCCTGTGCTTTTCTGCCTATTTATGTGCTTGCCGAAATCTGTTAAGAGTTCATACCAGTATTTGCTATAAAGGCTGTATTTGTATATTACTCCTTTTTTATATCGACCTCTTTTCATATATTGATTATTATTTCTTCCTTTTCTAAATTCTCAACACCAATTATCTTCCAGATACTCAAGACGGCCTGAACAGTGGGTTTCTAGACAAAAGTCTAAACTCTCGTTTTACAAGGATTTTCTGGTTGAATCTGGTGAGACTGAAAATAGGTCCTCTAAAAGGAAGACTCCTACTGCTGATAATTCAAAAAAGACAGCACAGCAAACCGATATAAAGAAAATGAGGCAAGAGATCGATACCCTCCTGACACCGTCCTCTGCCCTTGATGATTCAAAGAAGCATAAAAAGCAGAAAAAAGAAAGCAAAGATCACGGTAATGAACAATTTCCAGACAAGAAAAAACGGAAGCATCAGAAAGACGACACGTCAAAGCCTTCCAAAAAGAAGGTGAAGACCTGAGTTTCAGAAGAAAGGACGGTATTTGGAAGAATATCGTAACTTATTCCTTGATCATCTAAAATAGGCAATCTCGACTTCGAGTGTTGGGTTCTAGTGCGTGCCTAGTTTTAGCCTCGGGTTTTATGAAATTGTGTCATGTTCTCACCTTAAAATGAGATAGTTTTGGATAATTCAACGTGTACGTTTGTAGAATATATAGTATGGAGTAGTTAGTATCAGCTTCGTTTTATCGATTTTTTTTGCGTTGTTATCGCAGATTCAGAGATTTTGTTGAAATGTAATATGACAAATCTTACATGTTGAAAAGTATGATTTGTTTTTGCTTCAGTTTTATTTACAGTGTAGATAACTTGGAAGTTTCTGGTTTAGAACTTCATTCACTGTGATTTTTTGAGTGCATTTACATTATGAGTTATTCACATACTCTTGCCTAGTATACTCCCTCCTACCCAATCATTTGTTTACATTTGATTAAAATACCCTTTATAAAGAATATAAAAAGCAAAGAAATAAATGGGGCGAAGGGAGTACATGTTATTTCATTTGTTTTGTAACAGAAAAGTGAGGAGTATAAAATTGAACATTTTATGATGAGTTATTCTAGATTTGTAGGGATCTTAAATAAGTGGGGATCATGTGATGCTTGGTTCAACCTATAAGCATGCTTATGACTTTTATGAGTTGTGAAGTGAATTGAGTCTCATGTGATTTCCATGAGTTTGATAGATCAAAATGGGTCAAATAGTAAAACCATTTGAATAGATAAGTCAGACTATATGCTAAATCTTGGGCAGTCGTCATTTCATCCATCTTATTTAACTTTTTCTTTTATTTAAGACGGATATACTATTTTATATACTCAGAGTGGTAATTGTTTTAGCAATTTTTTGATATCCTAGGAGATCTTGTGGTCACATTATAATGTTCTAAAGTTTCTTGGACTTGTATAAGACCATCCCCAAGCAGAGGTCGCGCTAATTAGGTCGCGACCTGGTTTTACTCTTAATCTCACTTTATTTATCTTGACCTACTTTCACCCTCCCAAGTAGAAGGTCACGACCTAGGTCGTCAATCCAATTATTTTTCCACTTCACATCATTTCCCACATTCTCTACCCCACTTTTTTTTAATGTTCACCAATAGAAAGTGGACACATAAAGGTCACAAATGTGGTCAATTTGCTTCACCAAAGGTCACAAATTGACCTTCTATGGCAAAGGTCACACATTAGCAAAATAAGGTCACAACTAAATTTTGCTTAATTAGGTAATTAGCTTGACCAAGCAAGGTCACGACCTAGCAATTGACCTTGCTTGGGGATGGTCTAAGCGTATGGTTTATCGCTTAGAATTTATTGGAAATACAAAAAGTATACAAGCTTTATGAAGTATATTATTTTCTTTATCTCAATCATTTGTTTGTCTTTTTTTTTTATTTTTTTCCAATGAGTATTTTACTTAAAGGCAAATAAATAATTGAGACGGAGAGAGTATATAGTGTACATCATCGGGATAAATCTAACGACCGTCCATCCTTGATTAGGTTGGAGTTGCTAATTATGTGTTGGTTTATGAACCATATTTAAAATATATTTTGTCGTCCATAAATATGTGAATTATGAAATTTGAAATGGGGAGCACAATTTAAACACATTTTTAAAAATATGTTGTGTGGGCTCGAATTTAACGTGAGTTATACCGATCTAATATTGTCAACAAGCAAACTTAGTATAAGCATATGGTTATGGAGTTATGGTAAAAGTAAAGGTGACTCTAAACGAACGTGTGGAATATTAATTCTATACAATTAAATTTTGGTGTAGCAGTTAGTTAATTGACCAAAACGTTATGAAGAATAAAACCTTCACGTTGTATAATCTTTCTTCAAATTTCGTTAGTAATGAAACTGTCTCTATCACACTCATACTCAAATAAACCACAATCAAACTCCTCTACATTTATTACAACCTCGATTTAACTAGATTATTAACACTTATTATAAATTTTCCACGTATATTTTGCAAACTTACGAAAAGGAGGGTAATAATAACTACTCCACTCGTTCCAATAAATTACTTTCCTTTGTTATTTATTACACAATGTTCAAGGTATCAAAGATATTCATGTTGCATACATCTTATAAAACTAACCCAACTCAAATAACCTAATTTGCACCCGAACAAAGGACCTGAATCTCTCCCGAAACTCGAATTAACCCGACCCTATTCAACTAGACTTGAATGTTAATTATCGCATACTGACCGCCATCCCTAAACAACTTGATAACACTCCACCCATAAATAACCCAATCCAATTCGATCTGACCCAAATCCGATTGACCAGTTGAGTACACATTTAAACAAGATGGTTATTGAAACGCAATAATTAAGATGGGTTCCTCAACACATGTTGATCAACTCGACCACGACCCGTAACCCTAAATTAGCTGTACTACTACTACTATACTTAATCGCAAAAATAATAAAATTAAAAAAGGGGGATTTTTCGACGAGTGATAACAAGAGAGAGAAAAAAAAAAGCAAATTCACAAAATTTCACTTCCAACAAAAAAATCTTCGATTTCTCTCTCTCTCTTCATTCTTCGCGCATTTACATCTTCCTCATCTTTTCGGTATTTATTACTTTTTTTTTTTACATTTTCTGTTTCTTTTGTTTAATTGAAATCGTTTCGCTTAATTTTCGCGTTTTTACTTCCTTTAATTTCATGAATTATTGTTAGTTTTTAGTTTTCGTATGATTCTGTAGTGTGAACATCTGTCAGTGATTTTGATCTAATTTAGTTAATTTGATTTGAATTTGGCATTATTAATTGATTAATTCACTGTAATTAACCTAATTTTTGTAGCGTAAATGCTTCGAAATTGTAGTTTTTAGGTTGTTAGATTGGAATTCAGTGTTTTTGGAAAGTTATGTGAGTTCAATTATCTGTGATCTGACATTTTACTGTTTGTTTTGTGTTATTGAAAGTATTATTAATCGTAAAATCACAAATTCCAGAGAATTGTGAATCAAATTCTCCATATTTCGTGTTTGTATTATGTTGTATTACGATTTTTGGTTTAGAATATACGTATTACATTGTAGAAAGCTCGTAACGTGTTCGTATTTGAGCGTACTACGAATATCACAAAATTATTGTCTCATTTCTAAATTTAGTAAGGAAAAAGGTAAATATCCAATATCGCCCCTAGATAACTAACTACCATAGTAACCACCATAAAATTAATATCTCAACTACTACTTAATTTAAGGGGTGAAGTTGGTAGTTCATTACTTTTCCTTAAATCCTTCCAAAGTAGAAAAGGGACAATAAAAATGGGATGGAGGGAGTATTTGACATTAAGATTCTTAGTAAAATGAGGTCATCGTGTCTGCTTCGTGCGACTTTTTTTTTCATCATTCTTTTTGACGAAGTTGGAAAAGTAGCCGCTACCTCTGGTGCACACTAGGTAATACACGGTAGCTTGCAAACCACAACCTCTAAGTCAAACAGCCTTTTTACTAGATTGACATGATCTTACTTGACAAAGTATCATCAGAGGCCAAAATGCTCTCTCAAGGGTTTAAAATAGAACATCTGCGAGTTATTCATTCATAAGTTAACCATGGTTGCCTAACTCGTAGTGCATTCCCATACGAATGCGTAATACATAAAACAGAAAACACACATCATAGTTCATACAATGTAATGCGGATCGCTTAAACCAGAAATCATAATGCGTCAATACAAATACGACATGTGAGAAATCAATTTGTGATTTTCTGGTGTTTGAGGAATCCGGGAACCATATTATGGCAGTGTGTTGTGTATCTTTGTTGGTAGATACTCCCTCCATTCCACTTTTATTATCCTCTTTTTTTCTAAAAAAATTATTCCAAATTAATTGACCCATTTTTAATTTTGGTATGCCAAAATGAGTGGACTACCATTATTACCCGTAATCTTTTAACTTCCGCTCCCTCTATCAAAATGACAGTGTACCCATTTCTCCTTAATTAAAGGGATAGAGTAGTAATTTACACCTATTTCTTAAATCTTTCCCAAAATGGAAAGTAGGACAATAAAAGTGGAATGGAGGGATTAAAAGATAGAAAGCTCTCAGATTGTTTTGAAGGTCCAATTTAAGAGTTGCTTAACTTGTATGCGGCTGACAAAAGTGTTTAGAATTCTTAGCTTCATATTTTCTTATGGGATGGAATATGGAAATGAATATATCCGTAAGCTCAGCCTACTCAGTTGGTTTCATAAAGGCTATACTTATTGCCTGCCTTACTTAGTCGGTTTTGGCATAATCTTAGTAACCAAGGATTCTCAGTATGCTCTTTGTTGATTTTGCTTAGTTTCTGGTAATCTGATTCTTGTTTATTGCTTTCTTGGCTAGAGGTTATAGATTCGACATAAGTAAAGAGTTGCAAGCTTAATTGAAAACCATTTGTTTGCTGTTTCTTATAGTTTCAGCAATAAGCCAAGGTTTAACGCAGGAATTACATTTGTGAGATTCTAAAATGGCTGAAAAAGCTTGTGTGAAGCGGCTTCAAAAGGAATTTAGAGCTCTGTGCAAAGTATGTTCTTTAGTCCACATCGATTTATTTTCCTTTTACATCTGTATAAAAGTTAATTTGCCACAAGAAAAGTAGCTTCACTTGAACAGCATGTAATAAAAGATACGGAGTATTGTTTATTCAACTAAAATCCCCATCTTGCTGCGACCATTTAAATCCTTTGTATATAGGCCATGCTCTTAAATACAGGTTATTAACGACTGAACTCTTGTGTATGAGACTTAGATCATACTTAATGGTTAATAGTTAATACCCATAACAATTATTCTCATGAAGGAGGTAGTTTTATTGTGGACTTTCTTAAAGGTCTTTCTACCCCCACCCCTCGACATGTCTTTTTGCAAAGTAAATTATTCTCAGCTGAGGTAAGGTGGTCTTCAAAATCTTTTCATTATTCCATTTTATATTGACTGTGAAAAGTGAGTTTGGTAGAGTAGTTTAATGAAATGTTTCATTGTTGACATTTACAGGAGCCTGTTCCTCATATTGTTGCTCGGCCTTCTCCTAATGACATTCTTGATTGGCGTAAGTTCTATGTCAAGTATCAACTTAAATTTTTTGTGCAAAAATCAATATTTCCACATCACTTCATGTTACTGGTGGGGGATTGCAGTGTACTCCTTTAAGTTTATTGGCATAGACGTGCAATATTGACACTTGGGGTTAGGTTGTTTTACTCATATGACAAGGCATTCATTCTTATTGAAAAGGTTGAAAGTTCTGTTTGACTATGTTCATTAGTTCTTGGCTGTTTCTTAGCCACCTCACACCCAATTCCCCCCATTTGTTTTTTCAAGTGCTCCACTCTGAAATTATTGGCTGTGGACTAGGTTGGTTTGCCCATATGATAAGCATCTCAAACGTTGGAAATTTCTATTCGACCATGTCCGCTAATGACTGAGCTGTTGTTGGCGGGTCCTTAGTATCATTTCTCCCCCCATTTCCTTTTTCTTTTTTCATTTTTTTTCATGTTCTCCACTTTCGAATTTTATGGTCGCCTGGACTGGTGAGCTGTTGATATCTTGTGATTTGATTGTGGTCTCCTTAAGTTCTCAGCCTATTTGTGTTTTGATTGTAACCTCCTCTAATATTGCAGATTATGTACTTGAAGGAAGTGAGGGAACGCCTTTCGCAGGTTTGTCACATCTCAGTTGCATTTTACTACCGGATGATTCTTCTGATAGAATAATAGTTCTTAATTTTTTATAATGCTTTATTTTTGTTGGATGGTTATCTAATTTTGATTATTCCCGCTACGTTTGATAAAGGTGGATATTATTATGGAAAGATCAAGTTTCCTTCTGAGTATCCATTTAAACCGCCAGGGATCAGGTTATTGACTAATTTGACTTGCATGCCTCTTGTTTTATTTGTTTGTCTGCCTTTCCTGCCTAAAGCATGATTTTGTGGCACTGACCAATTACTATTTTTGAGAGCAGCATGACAACTCCTAATGGCCGATTTATGACTCAGAAGAAGATTTGCTTGTCCATGAGTGATTGTGAGTCACTTAGCTTCTTCTCTCCTCTGTTTGTTTATTTACCTAAGTGCTTCTTTTTTTGTCCATATAGTTTTGTTTGATAATGACTACAAATGTTTATTTTTCTGTAGTTCATCCAGAGAGTTGGAATCCGATGTGGTCTGTGTCAAGGTAAAGATATATATTGGCCGATTGTTATTTTAACTGTTCAAAGTGTTGTTCAAAGTGTTCTCAGTAATAGATTTTGTGACAGATTTTGTTGGCTCATGCAATTAGTCTAAAAAACCATTGAAGTGAGCAACTGACTGAATTTTTTTTCTCTTTATTTTTTTGCAGCATTCTTACTGGGCTACTTTCATTCATGGTGAGTTTGTCCTTGCTAGATTCTACTGTATTTTTATTTGTTGCTTATGAGTCGCTGCCATCAAGTTTCTGTAAACTTCTTAATTTTTTGCTCCCTTGTTAATCGGCTTGGTGCACTTGTTTGGTAGCAACCAATTGTTTTTTTTAAAAGAGGTTTTTTTGTATGAGTTGATGACATATGTTGTGGTTGTGTTACATACTGTAGGTGGATAACAGCCCGACGACAGGAAGTGTCACAACTACTGTTGAAGAGAAACAACGTTTAGCAAAGGCTTCACTTGCTTTCAATTGTAAAAAGTAAGTGAACATTAACCCGGGCATTCTTCTTTCCCCTTGTGTGATAACCTTGTACTAAGCCATTTCGCCTCTTCCTATACCTTAGCCAGTCTTGACGCAAACTGGCATTTTATTTGTTGTGCTGTCCATACATGTTCTCCATTGGCTTATCAGAAGATTCTGTCAAAGCCCTTTATTCTTGTCACGAAAAATTCGCATCAAATCTCACAAATGATGCTCTCGCCATTCATTTGAATTCCACATTTTTCAAAATTCCCCTTGCATATATTGAGAAATGTATGGAATCCTAAAGTTTGGAGGGAATATTTATTAGTCTCCACTGAGAGTGGCTATCAAACGAGTTCAATGGTATCGGTTTGCCTATATTGGTGCAATATTAGTATAATCCTCAGATTGTTATTTGAATTGTAAATTTTGCGACATTGTTTGATTATTTTTCCTTACCGACATTTTCTGTGCTTACTAGTCCAACGTTCAAGAAACTATTCCCGGAATATGTTGAGAAGTATAAACAACAGCTCGCTGAGCAGACTAAGACTGAATCATCACCGGCACCTGCACAAGAAGATACCTCCCTGCCTAACTCAGAGGGGATTGATGGTAATAAGCCAAAAGATCTCGGAAATGCCGGAGTTCAGGGCAGAAGAAATAAGCAGAAGCAGTCTATCCCTACCTGGATGATGTTACTGCTCGTTTCGATCTTTGGGCTAGTTATGGCACTCCCTCTTCTTCAACTTTGACGTCATTTCCAGTTTATGTGATTGGAAATCTTTAACCCGAAAGTTCATATAAACGGGTGCGACTCGATCACATTTTCGATGTTCAGAATTTGCTTACGGTGTTTTGTTCTTGTTGTGTGATGTAGATACCGATAATTTGTACAGTTAATCGGACTATGGTAGTTGTTTCTTTTCTTGTACTCGTAACTCCTGAGTTTTTGAAATGCTATTAAAATAAAAATAGCATTTTTGGTAGGTTTGAACATTTATTTGTCAGAAAGGTGTCCACGTTAGATTGTACTTAGCGGGGTAAAAATCATAGCATGCCATTTCACATTTTCACATGGCTGTGGTGATGGCAGCTTTGTGATTAACCCGTCGCCCTGTCGGCTGCACCCTGATAAAGAGCTCAGCCGATGTTTGGGTTTTGACAATGTAACTAATGACAGCATACTTGACGATCGAGCTGTCAACAAATTCAACAAGCTGTCAGTTGAATTTGATTTGAGGTAATCCGGGACTTGCTCGTGACTCCGTCCTCAGTAATAACATTTGCGTGGGTAGTAAAACAACCTTTGCTTAATGACAACGAAAATTTGATTGTCGATGAGATTTAAGAAAAAAAAAACAGAAATTATGTTCATAAATCCAAATTTTAAGGGATTTTAAATAGTACAGACGGTAACTTGCCCAAAATGACAAAAACTTTATGCGAAGAACGGATGCATCAAGAAGCCTGCTCGATAATGACTTGAACCGAATTTGACAGAAACAGATTTGATACTGAAGGTATGATGAGAATCCCTTACAGAAGTTGCTAGAGATATTAGTGTCTTAAAACATCTTTACCTAAAAATAATGGGTAATGATAAATATAATACCGTTTTTATTAATGTCACTGAAGTTGGGAGAGCGCGAAAACGGTGAATAGTGATACTATAACTACCATCGACCTTAATAATGTGAGGGGACAAAGCATTACTCGAGCCTTGTGTAAGGTCGTATAGTGAGTGAAAGCAGGTAGTGAGTTGCGTGATGTATAGACAAAGGCACATGCTCCCCATAACCTACTACTCTTTCCGTTCACGTTTAGTTGGAATAATGCATTGAATCAGTTTAGTTGCCACTTCGAGTGACAATGCGTTTTGAGTCTTTCTAGGTTTTCTGTATTAGGTCTTAGAGAGTAGCATATAAACTCTCTAAGCCTAACCCTAGTAGTTATGCTATCATAACCATCTGAACTCTGAATCTGAAACTCTGTAATACTCCTCAACATTAATAAAACTCTCATCCCTTCTGCCCTGTGGACGTAGCTAACACACCGTTAGTGAACGACGTAAATCTGTGTGTTATCGTCTTTATTGTTCTTTATTTATTCTTTCTCGTTTCTGTTATAACGAACAGAAAAGACAACAATTCACTGAGACACCCTAAAATAAAATAAGACAACAATTGAAGGGGGAGTATAAGATAGCAAAGTTAAAATAGAGTATGTTAATCAAATCACAAATTCTCATTTGTGACGGGCACTTTTCGTCACAAGCTTGTGACGGAGCAAATGTCACCATTTTTATGGAAAATGTAACCATTATATGACTGGTAACATTTTATGGATGATTACTTTTTATCATAAAATGTTCAGATTTAGTCCGTTACAAGCTTGTGACCGTCACAAGAGAGACCAACTGTAATCAAATAGTAACAATAATTCAACTAATCACACTTTTATGTTTGCATTTCACATTATCACATCTTGGATCGTGAATTCCACTGCAACTACGTAGCGAGGTATCACAAATACTTAGTTAAGACTTGAGATCTTCTTAAATTGAGACGATACTCACAACAACTCACGGGCACTATCCGTCATGAAAATTTGTATACTCACAACTGATTTAAACAAGGATAAAATGAAACTAGGATAGGTATAATGAACTTGTTGATTCTACAAGAACAATATACTCCTAGTCGATTTGTAGTGTATTAGTAAAGTTTTTGGTGTACACACTAACACAACTACACGAGGTGAGTGCAGAGTGTAGAATTGATACAAGGTCTCTCTTATATCAAAGGCCTAGAAACCTTTTTAAGAATTTGTAGCGTAAATTTAACCTCGAATCGTATTGATTTATTGTTACTTACAAAAATTACAACATTCACGTTTGTTCATTAAGTTGACTGGTCACATGCTTGTGACCTCTTAGAGCCCTCCTTTCACTTGCTCTTTGCGAGAGGTCACATGCTTGTGACAGAATAGTGCCGTTACAAATGAAAATTTGTGTTCAATTAATAGACAGGGTAATACATTACCATTTCATTGAGATTTGCTTACAAATCCTAACTGAAGGAAAAAGTTCAGTCTACATTGAAACTTTTGTACAATATATAACGATCTTATTATAACGATTCTTACATACATATTTACTGTTAACAATAAATTCGGTGCATAAAGTATTACTCCGTATTTTATATAGCCACTGTACGGTACAAACATGGTTATATTTAATCCGTCCTCGATAATAAATCATGTATTATGGGTAAATTTATCCTTGGAATTATTAATCGATTAGGAACATGTTGCTTGTTTTTTTGGGAAAGACATTGTTCAACAAGCTGTTTTCCCTTTGACTTCGATCAAATCTAAGTTTTCAACCACTATAACAAATTATGTCGTCCTTGATCGATATATATATCAGTTGGTCTTGTTTCAGACGGACCATTTTGGTCTGAAGCAATAAGACGAGATTTTATAACCACTTTACAGTTAGATGTAACCACTATTGAAATAAGAATTTGTATATATATATATATATATATATATAGATTTAGGATCCGGTGGAAACGACCACTCGGTGGAAAAAGTGGAAACGACCTATATGTACATTGATATATGATAGATACACCATTTTTTTTCTCTTTAACAAATCTCACATACGCTTTTTATTATCATAGGTACGCATTTTACGAGAATTCTATATACACTTTTTTCTACTGTAGGTACACACTTTTACCAGATTTCTATGTACATTTTTTAAGGTCGTAGGTACACTTTTTTCTATTCTAGGTACATTTGTTTTTACCAAATCTCACACATTTCAAACTATTGCCAGTATACTGAAATACGAATTATATAGGTACATTAAATATTATTCTAGTTACACAAAATATTATTCTAGGTACACAAATATACTACCTAAATACACGTATATAATAACAACCCCAAATTTAAAAATCCCCAAATCAACACTACAAATATCACGCATAACCATTGCACCACTACCACACATCCCTGAACAACACCCACCACCGTCACCATACTGGCGTCACTCATGCCGGCGATCATGCAAGTAGGATACTGAGTGCACCGTTAACCTCCAACGGCGCCGACGACATTACTTATACCCATGTTGTGCACCACGAAAATAACCAAAGATCTCACCGGAGTTGTAGATCAAAGGCCTAGCACCACGTTCGTCGATGTTTCAAAGTGTTCCGATGAATTAGAAGCGACGACGACGACGGTTGATCGGTGATGGTGATGATGGAGCTACTCTGATATCACACGACAATTTGACGGAGTTGTTGGCTATCGTCGTCGCCGATGGAGACAACATAGATTAAGTTGAGATGATATGTAATGGTGATGATGGAGTTGCGTCGGACATCACGCGACGATTGATCGTAGTTACTGGCCATTGTCACCGGCGATGACGACGGAGTGTTGGTGGCGACGACAAGTAAGTGACGATGATAGGTGATGAACAGTGATGAGGCAATTTGGGTGGTGGGCTGATGATGTAAAGGTGCATATGATTTAGGGAAAATATATAAATGGAGTTTGGTTGTGAGAAAGTGATGCGCGTGGGATTTATCATGGTCGTTTCCACTTTTTGCACCGAGTGGTCGTTTGCACCGGATCTTGACTCTATATATATATATATATATATATATATATAGAATTAGGATCCGGTGAGAACTACTAAGATAATGAGAACCATGAGAACTTCGCCTTACGAAATTTATTTTTAAAAAACAAGGACATTTTTGGGTTCGGCGTAGAATTTTATGGCTATATAACATACATCTTGGTCGAAAAAATATAAGTTACTAACGGAAATTGAGGTGAAATACGATTTATTAATTTTAATGCACCTAGTATTCAGTTTCATGTATCTAACAATTTTCATGCACCTGGTGCTCATTTTAATGCATCTAGAGCCCGTTATTTTCATGCACCTAGTAACTGTTTTCATGCATGTAGCAATTTTCGTGCACCTAGTGCTCGTTTTTACGCATTTAGAGTAATTTTAGTGTAGAAATTGAATTTGTTTACATTAAGTACATATTTTTTAATATAATCAATAAATTTTGTTTAATTACTGCAAGTATTTTGCTTGAATAAACTAAACTAATGGTAAATGATCTAAAAAAACTTTCGAAACAAGTTTTGGTGGAGATTTAGTGAGGGTTCTCACGGTTCTCATTATGTTTGTGGTTCTCACCGGATCCTGGCCCTATATATATATATATATATAGAATTAGGATCATGTGAGTCCACCCTATCTTTTTGAGTCCGTGAGTCCAGGATACAATATTACAAGTTATACTAAACAGTATCACGGGTTATACTGTACAATATCACACCACTGAACATAAATTTCGCCCACTATTACTAACTTTTTTTTCTCGTACTTTTTTCATACCAATTGATTCCAGTATCGAAGCTCCGACAAACACCATCATTCTCTCGCCCTTGCATGCCGGAAAGTCATTATTATGGGCGTTTCACCGGAGTTTATTGTATATAGCTTTTTTTATCCTATTTCTTCTCTACTTAACATCTTTGCCTCCGGCATTCTTCTTCATAACCAACGACGAGACCCCTAATTTAGCGATGACAATTAAATTTTGTGCTGTTTGTTTTCGTGATACTGTTTAGTATAACCAGTGATATTGTTTTGTGTAATCTGTGATATTGTTTCCTGGACTCACGGACTCAAATATTTAGGTGGACTCACCGGATCCTACCTATATATATATATATATATATATATATATATATATATATATATATATAGTACACTCCACTCTTTGCTAAGACCATCCCCAAGCAGAGGTCGCGCTAATTAGGTCGCGACCTGGTTTTCCTCTTAATCTCACTTTATTTATCTTGACCTACTTTCACCCTCCCAAGCAGAAGGTCACGACCTAGGTCGTCAATCCAATTATTTTTCCACTTCACATCATTTCCCACATTCTCTACCCCACTTTTTTTTAATGTTCACCAATAGAAAGTGGACACATAAAGGTCACAAATGTGGTCAATTTGCTTCACCAAAGGTCACAAATTGACCTTCTATGGCAAAGGTCACACATTAGCAAAATAAGGTCACAACTAAATTTTGCTTAATTAGGTAATTAGCTTGACCAAGCAAGGTCACGACCTAGCAATTGACCTTGCTTGGGGATGGTCTAAGTACTCACATATATAGTCAAGTTACGTAAGGAAAAGTACAGAAATTTAAAAAAATGAAGACTTTGATAAAAAGCTTTATTCTAATTACATTGATTTTATGTTTTTCTCTACTTGACATCGCTACCGCTTATTCATCAATTTCACCCGCTCCATCGCCTTCAGGTATAATTCCTATGTAAAACGTCTAATCATTTTTTAGGTACGACTCATGCAAGTCTGAATATCAGAGTTGCAGAACTTATAAAAAGCTTTATTCTAATTCCTATGAGATGATCTTATTATATAATTATTTCGATAGATCTATACAATGGGATAGTTTTCATTAATTTATTTGAGTTTTTTTTTGCACCAAAATAAATTAATTTATTTGAGTTTATTTGTGGATAAATGGGAGAATTTTGTATAGCAAAATGGGTACTTTCACAATGAAATAAACACGAAAACGTTTATTACAAGATCTTATATACGAGTAAATAATAATAATAATAATAATAATAATAAGCGGATCCAATAATAATACAAGATCTCGCTTGGGGAGATGGGCTCGGATGCTGTTGACTTGCTTAAGCGGATCCAAAAGTTCTCGGTATCTCAGGATGCTGGGGCTCGGGTGGCCGCTTATATCTTTACTAGGCTTAGTTTCTCTATAGCTAAGGGGGTGGGGGCGCAGATTGTCTCTCAGCTCCCCACCAACTTCTTGTAAACTTTACATTTTATTTTAATGAAAGCTGCGCGCATAATAATAATAATAATAATAATAATAATTCTATAACATGTGCCCTAATCTTTAAATGAAAAGTGTAAATATCATGGAAAATTAAAATAATTAAACATTTCTTCAAATTCAAATGCCATATTTATAGCTAAAGTTTCCTTTTAAGTATTATTAAAGGACACATGTTAGAAAAATCGTAATAATAATAATCTGTAACACATTATTCTGAAGCGTAAATAAATTGAACGTAAATATAAATGATGCAGGTTTATGCGACATGAAATGTGGATATAGGTGCCAAAAATGGGGGAAGGAGTCAAAGTGTATGCATTTTTGCAAAATGTGTTGTGACAAATGTAAGTGTGTTCCTTCAGGCACTTGGGGAAATAAGGATGAATGCCCTTGTTACAGAGACTGGATGAGCAAACAGGGCAAGCCTAAATGCCCTTAACTTTATATTTTTCATGTATTAGCTCTCAATTATTATTGTTTATTTCTTGGAATTTTATCTTTAATCTTAATATGGCTAATAAAAAACTAAATCCAAATTTACAATATGGATCCATCATTATCATTGATTGATGAAATTGGATTTGCCATTATCATGATTTTTGTTTATATACATCTTAGCCATCAATGATCAATGTTGTCATTTGTTATTGTCATTTATAGATTATAAAGATGACCCGATTTAAGAAACTCGATCCAAATTGTGAGGGGTGAAAAATCTCATATAAAACACCCACATTTGGGTGTCTCACGGGGATTAAAGTGGAGAGGCTTTACTACTTTATAAGTTAAGAGACTAATTTCTCCATTGCCACATTTGGGTGCCTCGGGCCATTTCTGACCTAGGTTGCACGAAAACGGACACGGACAAGGACACGGACACGACACGGACACGGGGATACGGCACTCCAAATATTTTAGGACACGGGACACGGCAAAAAAAAACAATATACATATTGAAATACGGGGAATTTAAAGACCATTATAACTAACACTAAACTTTAGTCATTTGTAACTTGTAAGTCACAAAGTCGTAAAATGACAACCAATATTAGTGTCTTATACTTTAAAAATCGCGGTTTTACAAACTACAAAGTTTCAAATTAAAAACCCAAACTTTAAATAAACATTCAAATTTTACAAAATAAATAAGAACAATAAAAGGTTCCAAATTACGAACCCCAAATTCAAGTCTTATAAACACACCATTACATACAGTAAGTATTGCTTAAGACAGCTATCATCCGTCTAAAGCTTTAAGACGGGTTAAATAGGACCCAGTGGTAGTAATAAAGACAACTTTTGATATTTTCTTAGCAATAGCTCAATAAGTGAGATAATTTGTTATGTATTTAACCCATCTTAAGCTTAACATAGATAGTGACCGTCTAAAATGAGAATTTGTATACATACCCAACGCATTATGGTTAATTGGTTATTATAACCCAACGCGTACAAATTTGTAACCATTAACCATTAACCATTATGGTTATTATAACCCAACGCAAAAACAAGTGGTACAAAGTACTTACCCTTGTTCATATGGTTATTATAACCCAACCCATCATTAAACAAAGTAACAAACTCACAATACTTACCTTGTTTTCCATTACCCCAAAACCTTGTGTACTTTGTAGTTTGAGCATAAACATAATCATATGAACAACCATTATTTTCCTGATTATATACACACCATTATTTTATATATAAACAAACCCTTATTTTTCTCAAATTTGCATGATAAACAAACTCTAGATTCAATTTTGGTAACAAATTGATATAATTAGCAGTTAGCACAAACCCTAGATTTCAATTTGGGGAAAAGTAGAAATCAATATTGGTAGCATAGAGGCCAGAACGAGACGTCGGCGGCGATGTGAAGGCAAGCGGTCATCAGCGTGGTCGGCGTGTCGCGTCGTCGGAGGTGCAGGTCGCCGAAGTGGTGGAAGGGAAGGGAGATATGATACTATTGAATTTAGAATCATGAAATGTCGTGAATCCAGAAGTTGAAATATGATAATGATTCTAACTAGCCGTGTCCACTATGACACGGGCCGTGTTCGTCGTCTCTTGGCAGTGTCCAAGACGTTTTGGATTTTAAAAAAACCGAGGACACGGTTTAAAGCGTGTCGGACACGTTTTCAGGCGTGTCCCTCGCGTGTCCGTGTCGGACACGGTGTCCGACACGCGGAGGCTAAATTTCAGACGTGTCCGTGCAATCTAGTTTCTGACCATGCTAGTGCCAGCTCGGGCCAAGCCTGCTCCAACCCGTCCTCCTCCTTGACCGGGCGCGGGTTTTATTTTTTTTGCCCGACCCGTCTTGGCATGTCCATTTCACGGGAAAAATATATGTGAAGCCTAGCATCCCAGCCCGCCCTTGGCCCGCCTCGGGTCCGAGACCTGGACACACACCTATCAGCCCGACCCGGCCCGAAGCGTGTTGGGGAGAGCTCGGCCCGAAGCCATGACTATCCCGTATCAGGGCAGATCAAAAGACCGGGCCAGCCCGAGCCGGCCATTGGGTCACCATGTACCTGGCTGCCCCGCCCTAGCCTCCCAAACCTCAGGCCGGTTCCGAGTCCTCCACCACTCGCCTGGCCCGCCCATATATGGGGCTTATTTCGAGTCCCCCACCCTAGCCCGACCCGGCCGATTGACTAGCCCTATCCGGCACAGAAGGTCTCGGTTGTGATTGTCACAAGCTTGTGACCTCTCACAAGCCTTACTTCTTCACTTGCTCTCTCACTTGCAGTGTATGAGAGGTTACAAGGTTGAGAGTTGTGACGAAAAGCGTCCGTCGATACAAATGAGAATTAACCTATCCCATGAATGCTCTAGTTTAAGAGAAGAAAATGTAGTAGTGTTAAAATTCACTATGGTAAAAATGTTTTATTCCGTATAAAAATGCTTAACAACTTAGAATTAATTTGTATAAAAATGCTTTACAACCTAGAATTAATTTGTCCAGGAAACTATTAATCGTTGACCGGAAAAGGTATATAAAATTAATATGTGCCATGCATGTGTTAAAGTATAAAATCGATCATATGACCTCAATTACAGTACAATTAATGAAATAATCTCGCAAATCTTTTTGTTAAGAATACGATACTGTCTTAGACAAAACAACCTCCTTTTCTTATTACGTTAAACTCGTTTATATAGTAGTACAACTTAACCTAATAACTAGGTTACAACTGAACTAAATACGGCCCATACTATTAAGGAAGTCGGGCCTATTACCCCCCCTCAAGCCGGAGCATACGGATTGTAAATGCCCAGCTTGACAACCAAGAGCTCAAATTGTGTGTTACCCAAGGCTTTGGTGAGAACATCAGCCAGTTGGAAACGAGTAGAGACATACGACGGAGCAATAAGACCAGATTTGATCGCATCACGCACAAAGTGACAGTCAATTTCAATGTGCTTGGTGCGCTCATGAAAAACAGGATTCCTCGCAATATGAAGGGCAGACTGACTGTCACAAGACACAGGTACGGCAGCGGAATGTGTAACGCCCAGATCACGAAGCAAGCCAGTAAGCCATTTAATTTCACACGTGACAGCAGCCAGAGCACGGTACTCAGCCTCGGCCGAAGAACGAGAGACAGTTGGTTGTTTCTTAGTTTTCCAAGAGACAGGAGACGAGCCCAAGAAAACAAACCAACCTGTAAGCGATCTACGGGTAGTGGGACACGCGGCCCAGTCAGAGTCACACCACCCAGCAAGCTGAAGATCAATATTTGTACGTAAAAGGAGACCCTGACCCGGGGTACCCTTTAAGTAACGCACACAACGCATTGCAGCATCCCAGTGGTCTTGGCGAGGAGTCTGCATAAACTGAGACAGCACATGTACAACATACGTGAGATCAGGACGAGTAACAGCAAGGTAAACTAACCGGCCAACTAGGCGACGGTAAGGCTCCGGGTTCTCCAAGATGGAGCTGGTGGAGCGCCCGAGCTGATGGTGTTGCTCAATTGGGGTGGTAGCCGGCTTACTCCCTAAGCAACCCACTTCTGACACGACATCAAGAGCATATTTCCGTTGGCAAAGAAAAATTCCGTCTGGGTTCCGGGCTACCTCAATGCCCAAGAAATACCGTAGGTCACCCAAATCCTTCATTTTAAAACATTTATGAAGATATTGCTTGAAACGATCAACCGCTTTCGCATCATTACCCGAAACAATTAAATCGTCGACATAAATGAGGACATTGAGGCGGACGTTCCCTTTAACATACGTAAATAGGGAATAATCATAAAGGCTCTGCGTAAATCCGAATTCTTGTAAGGCAATACCTAACTTGGCAAACCAGCAACGCGGCGCTTGTTTAAGGCCGTACAGGGATTTTTTCAGACGACAGACCATACCAGGGACGTCAGGGATGAAGCCGGGAGGTAACTTCATGTAAACTTCTTCTTCTAGATCACCATGGAGAAAAGCATTGTGCACATCCATCTGATGGAGGACCCAGTTTTTATTAGATGCCACGGCAAGAAAAGTGCGAACCGTGCTCATTTTTGCTACGGGAGCAAATGTCTCATCATAGTCAATGCCTTCTGTCTGGTGATTGCCAAAAACGACCAAACGAGCCTTATACCGTTCAATTGTAGAATCGGACTTGTACTTGATTTTATACAACCATTTACTACCAAGGGCTTTCTTACCTGGCGGTAGTGGCTCCAAAATCCAAGTACCATTAGTAACGAGAGCATTCATTTCGGAGTCCATAGCTGACCGCCATACTTCGTCTTTCACGGCCTCTTTGAACGAGCGAGGCTCTTTGTGTGTCATTAAGGCTGCCAAATATGTACGATACGGAGCAGAAAACCGATTACTTTGTACATAGTTAATAAGAGGATACGGCATACCTGAGAGGGGAGTGGTTGTGGTGACAGAAGAGGCGGTAGATGAGCTAGTACTACCAATGGTCTTGCCCACAACATAATCACGTAAATTAGAAGACACAAATTTCTTACGATGACCGCGACCCATGACGGTGTCCATAGCCGTGTCAGCGCTGCTTTCCTCCGTAGTGGTGTGTGGCTCAACTTCAGCCGTGGGATCCTGTGGAGGAACGGACCCGACTGCCGTGTCAGATGTAGCCACGGGAGCAGGGGCGGCTGGAGGTTCCCAGTCCACATCGGCAGCCTCATCAAACATAGGTGACGGCGGAGGAAGAGCAGGGGTACCCACAAAAGGGAAATTGTCTTCATAAAACGAAACATCACGGGAGACAAAAAAATCATTTGTGTCGAGATCATATAAGTACCACCCCTTTTTCCCGGAGGGGTACCCAACAAAGATGCACTTTCGACTGCGACTAGCGAATTTATCCGACTTTCCCCGTTGATCATGAGCAAAACAGAGGCACCCAAATACTTTAATACGGTCAAAAGGCGGCGGAGTGCGAAAGAGTACCTCATAAGGAGTAATGCCACCAAGAATAACTGACGGAGTCCGATTGATTAAATGGGCAGCAGCGAGGGCACATTCGCCCCAGAACTTGATAGGTAGGCCAGCGTGGAAACGAAGAGCCCGAGCCACGTTAAGTATATGTTGGTGTTTTCGTTCCACACGGCCGTTTTGTTGAGGTGTGCCGACACATGACGTTTGGAATAAAATTCCTTGTTCAGAAAAATACGACTTGAGGCAGTTAAATTCGGTACCATTGTCACTACGCACAATTTTGATATCAGCGGAAAATTGTCGTTTAATCATAGCAACAAATTCCATGAATTTTGAGTGAACCTCTGTTTTCGTGGATAGTAAGAAAATCCATACACCACGAGAAAAATCATCAACGAGAGTAAGAAAATAACGAGCCCCACAAGACGAGGACAAATCATACGGTCCCCATAGATCACAGTGAACTAGTTCAAAAACACACACACTTTTATTATCACTCAAAGGAAACGAATTGCGAACATGTTTAGCACGATGACAAACCTCACACGGTTTAGTCAAAGTATCTTTACTACTATGAAAAAATGGAAGTAATTTGACAATTTTCTCAGACGGATGACCCAAACGATTGTGCCATAATGATAGGGTGGCTCCCACTGAGACGGCTCTAGCAATATGTTGTGGTTCTTGCCGGAGGTAGTACAAGCCATCTACTCTGTCACCCATGCCAATCACCGCTCTCGTATGACGGTCCTGGAGAGTACATAAGGCAGCATTAGTTAGGAGTTCGCAATTAATAGTATCACTGAGTTGTGAGACGGAAATCAAATTGCATTGCAAAGAGGGAACATATAAGACGGAATTAAGAGTTAGTGTGGAGGTAAGAACAACACGGCCCACAAGGTTTGCTCGAATTTTAGTTCCGTCAGGTAGACCCACGTCGCGACCAACTTCCTGTCGAACATTACATAATATAGCAAAGTTTCCCGTGACGTGGTGAGAACAGCCCGTATCGATGAGCCACTTACCCGTAAAAGTATGATGAGGCGTACCGTAGACCGTCACACCGGAGGTGCCCTTGCTGTCAACGTTGGCAGCATGTACAGTGGCACTGTCAGTGCTGGCTGCCTCCCCACGAGTATCGGCTTTGGTGGCTTCACCACGAGCACTACCTGTTCTCCCTCCTCCGCGACCACCACGAGAATAACCACCACGACCTGAAGAGCCGCGGCTAGCAGTCCCCTTACCAGGTTTAGGAAGACCTCTCAATTCATACCACCAGTCGGGTAATTCATCCATTAGATCGAAACACATACTACGGTCATGACCCTTACGATTACAGTGAGTGCAAACCAATTTCTGACGATCAGACCAAGGGAGTTGTGACGAAGGAACATCGCGAGAAGACCGAACAGAAAAGGCAGAGGTCTCAAGAGCAGGACGGTCAGAGGAAACACGATCGATGCCGCGAACTCGTTCTTCCTGCGAAATCAAGTGGAACGCACGGTGGAGGGTAGGCAACGGTGTATGCGACAGTAGGACAGACCGAAGGGACCCATAAACCTGAGGCAACAGACCAAGCAGGAAACGATGCACTCGTTTCGATTCGCGACGATCGGTGTGCTGCTTGCCAACATGACACTCACACTTGGTGCATTGACACGAAATAATGGGTTCATACTTATCAATTTCTTCTCATACTTGGCATAACTTTCCATAATAAACCGCAACAGACATGGATTCGGTTTGACGGCATTCATACAGGGTGGCCTCGAGTTGTTGAATTTTAGGGCCGTCGATGACGCTAAACCGTTCATGGAGATCGTCCCATAACCGTTTGGCGTCATCATAATTAGGAAGAAGCGATTTTACCTCGGGATCGATGGTGTTGGTAATCCAGGCAACGAGCATGGACTGAATGGCCTCCCAGTCTTCCACCGTGCACGGCGGCTGAGGAGAGGTGTACGTACCATTGACGAATCCAAATTTGCGACGAGCTTTGAGGGCTGTACGGATAGCATGAGACCAGGTATCGAAGTTATCGAGCTTTAAACGAACGGTTGTAATATGGTCACCAGGCTTATCACTTTGACTAATAAAATACGGGGATGACGAATCAATACGAGATGGAGGTGGCGGCTGTTCTTTGTCGTCGCCGGCCATGGCTGGAAACAAGCTAGGGTTTACGATCTTTATTTTGTTATATCGTCTGATACCATGTTAAGAATACGATACTGTCTTAGACAAAACAACCTCCTTTTCTTATTACGTTAAACTCGTTTATATAGTAGTACAACTTAACCTAATAACTAGGTTACAACTGAACTAAATACGGCCCATACTATTAAGGAAGTCGGGCCTATTACTTTTCGTAATAAGTCGGAAAAATCCAAAGAATAAAGATATATAGACGTTTGTGCTACTCAATCTTCACCTTCCTATTTAAAACTCAACAGTCCTTTTTATTGGCAGTTGTTGTAACCATAAAACTCTGTCTTCATGTAATTTGATGAAGCAACCCAAAATGTGACCAAATCTTACTGTTATTTCCCACCAAAACTCTGATTTTTTTTTCACTTTTTTAACACTTGAGTAATGAGTAGTTGGGCAGTAATTATGGCAACTGTTGTATCATTTTCCAACAATTCTTTCACCTCAACTCATTTTCTCCTAACATTTTAAAGGTTTTTTTTAGTTGAATCACTCAAAAGTTATCAAATCTCATTTACTAGGAAGAACAAGCTCAAGAAAAGGTACATTACCAACATTTTGTAATTTATGATCATTACATGAAAATGGTCATTTGTTTTAAATTTTTTTTTTGGCATTGTAGCAGAGATTATAATGAAAGGAACCTTTATTTATCCTGGATTGGACAATGAGAACGACAACGACGACAACAACGACAACAAATACGATGAGTTTGATCCGCATACAGATTTTTCACAGGTTTGTTTTATTGTTTATAGTCTACGTAATTTTCATTTGAGACTGTCTTAAAATTAAGAGAAACTATTTTGATATAATAATGACCAGATTGTAAGCTAGACGTTTTTAAGCAAGACCAACTCTTGTAACTTAGCTTCGTATGTTCTGGTATGCTGTTAATGGACCGATGATCCATTAGATAACGGTATGCCCATCCCGTAAAATAACTGATTTTGACAATGTACGATATTCAAAATTGAAATGGGTTCGGTTTAGTTATCTGTCTATCACAATATCCGAATTAGGACTAATCTATGTATATAAGCCAAGCCTGTATCTAAATACCATTATGTTTTAGGCAAAATCTTGCTTCGACAGTTTTGACGGGTTGATAAACTTATACTTTTGTGGTTATAAGATGTTTTTTTCCCGGAACTTTTAATACCCGGCTCATTAAACTGTAAGACGATCTTATTCAACTGTATGTACAAGTATATATGAACAACCTACCTCATTAAATCGTAAGATGGTCTTATCCAATAATCGTAGTATATACGAGTTCTTGAGTAATTTTTTTTTTTTAAATAATCAGTTTTTAGAAGAGGCCAAAAGACAAGCTAGTCAGAACAAGGAAAATCCAATACCACAAATTGGACAAAAACAAGTTATTATCGATCAGAAGACAAAAAAGAGCAAGAAATCATGGAAATCTGTTTTATTTTCATTTTGGAAATCATCATCAATTAACAAGTCTACGAAGCATTCTACAGAAATACTCCCAAGTAATGTCCATGCCACACACACTAAGCCACGAGGTTACGTTACGAGCCCGCTTTATGATCCCGGGCATAATGCGGCCACTTCAAGCGGCTGGAGCAGACACCGTGTTTCAGGGTCCGGGCCTCTAATTGGGCTGTTTCAGCATAAGAAGAGAGAGGAGAATGCGATACCATATGTTAGTCTTAACAAACTCACACAAGATGACAGAGTTTATGGTCCTGTTTATTTAGTCTCTTAACCAGCTTGAGTAGCACAAATTTAGTTTGAGTGTGTATAATTATCGGAGATGTCCTAGTCGATTGATTGAGACGAAGTCCTGTGGTCGATGGTCCTCGGTCTCGTAGACATGAAGTAAAAACTAATTACAGACCGTGACATATTAGTATTGTAATGATTTCTTTTTAATGCTGACAGGATTTGAACTCAGGTCATAAACATTATCTCTCACGAGTCACGACTTTACCAACTATGGTAGTTGACATCTGCATTATAAAGAAGTTATTAATGTTATGGAGTTCGAAATAATCATGACATCATTAAATGTAGTATCGACATCATTTATGACGGCTTAATGAATAATGATCGATGACTAAGTGACCCATTCAACACAAATTCTATAGTTATTTGATTACATATATTTAATCAATCGTTCTAACCATCATTTTCTTATGAGCATGGAACTAAACTCAATAATTTCAAAGCTGTTTTCGTCGCTTTCACAGTTTATGTGGATCATTATCCGGGTGTTTAAGAGACGTACGTGCTTCTGATACTTGCTAATTAGATGATAGAACGCCGTCCCTAAATATAGACTTGCTGATGAAACAAGTCACATTTTTACATGCTCCACAAGCATCACATACTCTTGCATATAATGGCCTATGACGAAAAACTATCTTCGGAGTTGAACGGACTGCCGAGAACACTACAAGAATAATTTAGCACATGGGCGACTACGTTTAGAGACAACGAAGAACAATCGCCAATGCAACTTCAGTCGCTAAATTGGCGACCACTCAAATCCGTACAATAATTGAGCCGTAATTATTTATCCCTAACATACGGAGTTATAATACATAAATAAAATTTAGTAAATTCGTAATAAATCTAAAAAATTGCAGTACAAATATCTTGTCATAATATACTGAGTGTCGGGTACAGTTATATATATTCCATGAAATGTTCACTTTTTTGGTTTAAATTGAAGTGTCAAAATACCGTGTCGAACATGCAATATGCAACCAAAGTGAAGTGTCGAAGCAT
>JAIUZE010027885.1:0-22483 GCA_022085475.1 Heliosperma pusillum | reverse complement strand
AAACAGAGTCTTTACCATATAGACTTGAACCTAAAAATCATCATATTCATTACATGTTATTTTATTAAAACTTCTAACATGTGAATTATTAAATCTTACGAAATCCCGTTTGACTTTAAAGGATAGCAAATTAAACGATAATCCCGTATCATAATTTCTAACATGTGAGAAATAATAATTTTATGAAAAACCTTTTTTATTAAATATTTTACTTATTAACATTTCCCACTTGCTAAAATTACAAAACACGATAAATTAACACTAAACTCAAAAACCGTCACAAGTCCAAAGTGGGACCCACGGGCTGATTTGGGCCGAGATCAAACCGGACCTGGACTGGGCCCACGGGCCTGGTTTGGGCTGTTTTGATTAAAATACTAACACCGTTTCTTAATATTTTCCCCCATGCTTAACATATTTAAAACCCGTCAAAACAACAACAAAACAATCAAACATCGACACAACTCCCAAGCCAACTCACGGACCCACCATGGACCAACCCAGACCGGCCTGGACCGGGCCTGAACCGGCCTGAACCGGCCTGGTTTTGGCTGGTTTACACGGCCACTTACACGGTTCCCACAACAACCACCACCAAATTATTTCCAACATGTTTTAATTATCAAACAACCATTTTAACAACTAATTTAACCAACATCCATATAAAAATCATGGTTATAAATAAATCATCTAAATTTATCAAGAACACTAACATGTTAAAAATTCCATACAACATAAAAATCATACTACTTATCATGTTACTAATAAAAATCCATAAATCATAATAACATGAACAAAAACAAAAGATGAACCAAAAACAAAAGAAACAAAGGCTATGTAACATTAAATCGTCGAGTAACTCGGAATCGTTACCTTAGCTAGCAAGATCAATTAGCACCAAAATAAGAAGTATAAAATAAGAAAACCCCGTCTACTAATCTTCACCCAAAATATACGAGTCTCCAAACTCGTCTTCAAAATCTTCCCCTATAAGAAATGACAAGAAAAACATTATTAGAATTTCAACTTGATTTTCCATAATTAAATGTTGAAAACGATTTTGTCGGATTTGAAATTAAACCGTACTTGAAGATGGAGAGCGAAGAGGAGATTCTAGAAATATAAGTTAGGATGGATTTAAATAAGAAATGAAGGGTTTATGATGATTTTGCTCAAGAACGACGAAGAACGAATGAAGAACGACGAAGAACGAATGAAGAACGATGAAGAACGATTAATTAGATCTTAATTTGATTTATTGTAAAATGAAAAGTTGTTAGTGAGTAATGGTGGGATTGGGCCGTGTGTTTATAGAGAAAATAATGAGTCGGGTTTTGAAATTGTTGTTACTGAATTGACTCGGATTTTATAATTATATTACGGTAATTGATTAAATATAATTAAAGATTAAGTTAATTAAACTAAATATCAAGATATTATGTTATTGTAATGAAAAGAAAGAAAATATCAAGGCTTAAGAGAGGGGAAAGAGCCGTGAGAAATGGGTAGTAGTCGGATCTGTTTTTGAGCGATTTGCGTAATTTTCGTTAACGGATCGATAAAGTAACAAATATCTAAGATATTTGTATTAGTTTAATCGAAACAATTAAAAGATCTAATTGTGAGTGGAAAAAGATGACAGGGGCGTGTGACTCATGCCAAAGTCGAGTTTCGGGTTTTGTTTCGGGATTTACGATGACTCGGGAATAGTTAAATGATGCTCGGGTTTAAACCGTAAAACCTTATTATAAATTCCGAATAAATTCAAAATAATTTTATTAAATTATCATAAATTCTAATAAATCTAAATAAAAATAAATTAAAAATATTATGTTTTTAAATAAAATTTCGGTCTTCAAAATTACAAGGCGAGTCGGAAAAAGTCAACGAAAGTCAAAGTTGACTTAAAAACGGGATTCCCTTGGAATCTCGCAGAAATTCCAAATACGAACTCGGAATTTCAAAATTCGACTGGAAACAATTAATTCCACTTTAAAACTTAAACAGGCTGAAAAGTATCCGTAAAATATTTTTACAAGAAAAATAGGGTACTTTTCGGGTTGTTACATATGGACTGGAAGAAGAGACAGAATCTGGTAATAGCATATCGTACCTTTTCAGGTAAAATGGAGCGAATAGCCACGGATAGTAATTGTTGCATCAAAGTGTGGCAATCATGTGACTTTAACCCGGTGAGTTTTAGATCTTGCATCGACACAAGGCTTTTGATGTTGGACGAATAACCATGTGGCACTTTAATTCCATTCAAGCATGCACAAAACTCTTTTTTCTCATTCCGTGAAAGGGTATAAGCTGCTGGCGGTAAAAATGTACCATTACCTCTCTTCTGTGGTGCCAACTCTAGCCTAATACCCATCATTTGCATATCTTCCCTAGCTGCGGCGTTATCCTTTGTTTTACCGGGAACATTCAGGAGGGTATTGATAATATTATCACAGACATTTTTCTCAATGTGCATGAAATCGAGGCAATGCCTGACCTCCAGGTCAGGCCAATATGGAAGTTTATCAAAAAATATGGATCTTTTCTTATACCCACGAGTAGACAATTTAGAGCCGTTCTTCTTCCCATATTTTATCTCAATATGCTTTACTTTCTGATAAACTTCATGCCCACTCAAAATTCTAGGAGGTTGACGATGTTCTTGACGTCCATTAAATGCTTTCTGCTGCTTGCGATAACAATGGTCAGGATCCAAGCCCCTCCTATTTCCCAAATACACATACTTATGAGAACACTTCAAGTATTCAGACTCGATATCCTCCCCACACAATGGACATGCCTCTTTCCCATGCACCGTATGCCCAGAAAGGTCGCCATAAGCCGGATAGTCGGTTATTGTACACAATAACATCGCTCTCAAATTGAAAGTTTCATTCCTATATGCATCAAATACTTCTATCCCACTATCCCACAAAATTCGCAAATCATCTAAAAGAGGTTCCAAATAGACATCTATATTATTTCCAGGTTGTTTAGGGCCGGAAATTAACAACGACAACATCAAGTACTTTCTTTTCATGCACACATATGGAGGTAAGTTGTATATTGCCAACACTACTGGCCAAGTACTATGTTGGGTACTCATGTTTCCATGTGGGTTCATTCCATCAGTGGACAGCGCTAGACGTAAGTTTCTAGGTTCAATGCCGAACTCGGGATACTTAGCGTCGAACGATTTCCATTGCATACCATCTGCCGGGTGTCTTAGCTTCCCATCATTTATTCTTCCAGTTTCATGTCAAGTTAACATTTTTGAATCATTGCTATTCGCAAACATCCTTATGAATCTTGGTATCACTGGAAAATACCATAATACCTTAGCCGGTATCCCTTCCTTATCCTTATAACGCCACTCAAAACAAACCGGACAATTGGTTAAGTTTTGATATTTTTTTCGATACAATACGCAATCATTTGGACATGCATGTATTTTCTCATATTTCATACCCACCCCTCTAATTAGTTTTTTAGCCTCATATGTCTTAACGGGAAGAATATTACCATCTGGAAGCATGTCGTTTATCAAGGCTAATAAACTAGTGAAACACGTGTCACTAATCCCATTTGCCCCCTTGATATTATACAACTTCACCACAGCCGACATCTTTGTGTACTTACAACCAGGGTATAGAGGCGCTTCAGACTCACACAACTTCTCATACATGTTGTCAAGGTCATCCAAATTAATGTTTTCATCTTCAAAAGCATTTGATTCATCATCTTTTTCTTCATTATCTGTAGACCCAACATTCAACTCGTCTGCTTCCAACTCAACATACTCGGCAAACTCGGGATCATCAGTTATCCTTTCGTATACCTCAAGATCATCTTCTTCAAAATTATTATCTTCCTCTAATGATTCCCCATGAAAAATCCAACGGGTATAGGATCGACTAAAACTATACTTTTCTAGGTGAATTTTAACGTCCGGAATAGCCATATACCTAATATTACCACATCTTTCACAAGGGCATGGAATACTAGAAGAACCATTCAAATTGTTCGCAACGACTTCATAAAATTCAGCTAAACCATCCTTATAGTTTGGGTCACTCATATTCGCAGCATTCATCCAAGTTCGAGTCATTTATCTACATTCATAGTATATATAGTAAGCCAAGTAATTCAGAAAATCCAACTAATTAAAACTAATTCAATAATAAGCCAACTAATTCAGAAAATGCAATGTATAAGGCAACTAATTCACAAATAAACGAAATTCAGGAAATCAATAAAGAAAAATTATTAGAATACCTGATTAATAAGAAATAGCAGACGGAGATGATGACAAAGAGACGATCAGGAAATCAATAAATTATTAGTGTTTGTGGTTTTGTGATGCAGTATAATCGCTTTGTGTTTGTGTTTTTGTGTTGCAGTACAGTGTTATTAGTGTTGTGTGTTTTTTTCATCTTTATTAAACGTATTGACAACAGTTATTATTCATAGTCACCGTTGTTATTAGGTTCTTTATTTAAAACGGTTAACAAAGTTATATCCGTTGTTACAACTAACAACAACGTACAACAAAATGATATCCGTAGTTATTAATTTAAGCCAAATATTACGCCAAATTAATAACACATTATAACAACGGGCTTTTCATACCCGTTGTTATTACTTTTCCTTATTTCGCGCTTAATTAATAACAACGGATATAGAATAAACTGTTGTTATTAGTAAATTTATTTACAACGGTTCTTTTGGTTCACGCCGTTGTTAAAACTATTAACAACGTTCGAAAAACTACTACCGTTGTTATTAGGTTTAATAAAATTCCGCGGAAAAATAATTCTCCATTCCACAACGGTTTTCCTTTATTTTCGTGAGTATGCGTTGTTGATGGGGCGTTGTTATTGCCTGTATTTGTAGTAGTGTATATATACACACACACATAGAATCAGGATCTTGTGCGAACTTTTTTACGGTACGAAATGTACGAACTGAATAATAGCCATCAGAATCAATGAGATGAAGGGCCTGAATTACATTTAAAATCACCAACCCCACACTCACATCTCTTATCTTTCCTACACCACTCTATACTTGATAAGCGATATTTTGTACTAATTTATCCCCCGTTTTAGCTCGATTTCTGTATGATTTATGCACTTTGTTAAGTGATTAACGAGCTAATATTACTATTCTAGTTGTTTTGCGTGCTTTGTCTCGTTTTATAGGAAATGAAGCGGTTTTGCTATATTTTCTTAGTTTATGGAGCAAAAGGCAGTAGAATACAAGTTTACGAGGAACCGATGATAGCAATTTCATGATTGGATTACGATTCCGCTACATCCTTCCTCAAGTGGACTCATCTTGGACTTTAACTTTGTTTCTCAAAGGAAAACATCAACCCAAGTCAAAGGAAGACTAGCCCAAGCCCAATTACATGCTGTATTGACCAAGACCAAAGCATAGAAACGCGTGCCCAAAGAAGAAATTGGAAGAGACGAAAGAAGATCCATCAGGGTTACATACCCAATCGGATTTACCACATACCCAATCGGGTATGTCTGCTGATGAACGCTTCTTGGCTCTTCTTCTACCAAGCCTTAATGGAGTGCTTTATTAGGTTGTCTAGGGTATGAATCCGAACGCATTTGGGCAGCCTCTCAACCCTATAAATAGCCTATGCATCACACACAACTAAGATGTACAAAAACACTTCTCTCTTTAGTTTAGTTTTTCTTCTTTCTCTCATCTTTCTTAGTTTAGTTTAGTTTTAGTTTTCTCTAGTTTAGTTTAGTTTAGTTCTAAGTTTTCTTCAATTGTATGGTTCTACTTGTAATTGGAACTCATGTTTCCGGGTTTGCATTTTCCTACTCAAGTTCCTATTCCATTTCAATCTTTGCTCATCCTTTCCGGTAATCTTTATTCTCGTGTTTACATTATAGTTTCATTTTCCTTTAGTATTTCCTTTATCATGTTAACCATTCTTAGTCTTATAATCTTAGTTTCCCTTTCATTGTTAATCATGCATAAGTAATCTTTGTTCTAGGGGAAGGGTTAACATGACTAATTAATTTATAAGTATAAATTGATTCCGGTAGAATCGTTCTTTGTTATTTCTATTTCTTGCTTGAATCTCGTGATAGACTTTGTTTAAATGGCCATAAACAATTGTTTGTACTTGTCAATTTCCGTCTCAAGGGCGAGAGTCAAGATGAAAATTAAAGGACTGACAAGAATAGTTTAATGACCTAGCAAGGCTGAGAAGACGTTAGGACCCGTTAAAAAGTCGGTATGAATCCGAAAGGAATATACCATTTAAAGACTTGGACAACTATGATTTTTCTAACCCGTAATCAACTTTGCTTTTAAATTGATTAGCATGTAAACCCCGATCCCTAGACCCTTTTCTTTATTGCATTGTTATCATTTTTATTATAGCATTTATTAATTAGTGACAAACATTTGCCAATCGTACAAGGTAGAGTTCTAACCATAACTATTCACAAGTATCTCCCGTCTCCCAGAGATCGACCCCTTACTTCCCTAATTACATTAATTTGTTATTAGCCTAGTCTGGGTTATTTATCTTTGATTAGGGTATGCGACAACCCGATCAAATTTTGGCGCCGTTGCCGGGGAGCACGGTTTTGTTTATTTGTGATTAGTAGAGTTTTACCTTGTCTTTTTTTTTTCTTTTCTTTTGTCTCGAGGAACACTTGTTCCTTGAGATTTTTCTCACCTTTTCCTTGTAGTATAGTGACTCTTTTCAGGTAATAGGAATATTTTCTTTTCAGGTAAAAGTATATTTTCTCTCAATGACTATCTATTTCCAA
Organism: Heliosperma pusillum; assembly: GCA_022085475.1. Classification (NCBI taxonomy): domain Eukaryota; kingdom Viridiplantae; phylum Streptophyta; class Magnoliopsida; order Caryophyllales; family Caryophyllaceae; genus Heliosperma; species Heliosperma pusillum. The sequence goes on along the minus strand of JAIUZE010027885.1, from coordinate 15,674 downwards.
CCTCCACAATGCGAGAATGAGCCTTTCTATGAATACCTCGACCGATTTTTTAGCTATTATAACCATATTATCTCTCTTGGGTATACCCTTGATGAGACCTGTATGAGACATGTCGTGCTTCATGGAATGCTCATTGAGTGTCGTACCTGGCTATGAAATTGAGTGGTGGAAGTCTTTATCAGAAGAGAGGAGAGGAACTTTGGATTTTCTTGAACTTTATGGCATCCCAATCTCGGGAAGAAACGCACCGGCGGTTGAGAATCCAAGAGCAACTCAATGAAATCATGGCTCAAGTTCAAATGCTCAAAGGGCAAAAGGAAGAACCCACGTTTAAAAGATGTAAGCCAATCAATTTTCCTTATGCTTTTTCAGCCCCCCCCATGTGAGTCTAATTCTCCCCAATCATATGAATTAATAGATGACGATGATGATGGTCCAACCTTTTCTATTGAAAGTCACTCTAGTGTCGTTCCATTTGACAATTTTGAGACCCCCATTATTGATATTGACCATATGGTAGTCGAGACTTTAGACAAGGATGTTGTTAAGCCCATTTGTGACTCCAATGGAGAGTCGTCGATCGAGTCATCAGATTTCTTTGAAAATCCTTTTCGCTAAGGATATTCCAGATTTATTTGAAAATGATACTGGGTTTTGTGAACCTATCCTTGAAATTAAGTGGGATCAACCACCCATTTTTGATTCCCACTCCTTTGATTCACCCTACCCCCAATTAGAGTCCACTAATGATATTTTGGGAACTAATTGTTTGTTCCATGATCTTAAACATTTCACTCCATCTCTCACTGACGAGTGGAGCAGTTCAGTGGTCATCTATGAAGTTTGTCATGCGCACAATGATAAGATATATCAATTCTTACCTTCAATATTTCATGCCTATATCTTGTCAATTGCTTACATATGTTTTTGTATAGCTTTTGCGCAGGTATATGATCGACTTCTAAGGGCATTGACATGCTTTTTAAGGCACAAAGAATGATTTTCATTAATAAAGAGTCTAGCAAGACATTTAAATAAAGCTTCGCGGGAGGCAACCCGTGTTTTATTATATTTTTGTTATGAAATAAATTATTTTTGTTGGACAATTTAATAATGTTAATTTTTAAATAATTCATTTGGTTTTGGTTCTAATAGCTTTGACAATAAGACAATAATTTTATCTAGTATTGTAGTAGCTTGTTCATCACAGGTACTTTGGTGCTTGGGTTGTACTTTGCCCCCGTTTTCAAGCTAGCTTGGGGGAGCTGCTGCACGGTTGTATGTTTTCTTTTCTTTCTTTACCATTTTGTTGAGTCGTCCCCCATTCCTTTGTTGGTTATGTTGTCCTTCTTTGTGTTTTCTGCGCTTAAACCCGTTTCGCACATTGAGGACAATGTGTTATTCTAGCTTGGGGAAGGGATTTAGTTTGTGTCGTTGTTTATTTAGTCTAGTTGCTTATTGAATTTGAAAATTTTGAAAAATCCAAAAAAATTAAAAAAATCAAAAAATTAAAAATTTTAATAAAAGTTGTGTGTTTTGTCCACCCTATTGTGTTGTGCATAATGTCATTCCTCAATGCATTTCCCTTATTGTAGCTTTTTAGCCAATGTTTCACGCTTTTGACGGGATTTTGCATACATGGGGATGTCTTGTACACAGTGGGTGAGGGATTGATTTTAAACTTATTAGGCTTGATCTTGACTTTGGCAAACTACATATACGGTAAGGTAGAGCCTCCAGTGATCGGTACATCTATACCCGATCCCAATTAGGTGTGTGTAGTTTCTCCTTATGATTTGCGTCACATCAAAAACGCACAAGTATGGTTTTCATTCCATTTCTAGTGAGCATTACATTCATGATTTAAAAAGCATTTGAAGCCATTCACTTTGAATCCATTGCCTAAATTTAGCCCCTTTTCACATTGTTTCACATTTCATTAGCTACATGTAAAAATATTGCCTACCTTGTTAAGTTAGTAGCTATACCGTTTGTGTTTGGGTGCTCATTTGGGATATTGTTCAAGTTATGTCAAAGTGATCTTGATTGGACGGAATTACTGATTGTCGTGCCGAAGAAAAAGAAAAAGAATGAAAAAAATGATGTTAAATATGAAAGAAAGAAAGAAGCATGTATTGAAAAGAAAAAATATGGTTTATGAAAAGAAGAAGAAGTTGTGAGTGTTATTTCCATGATCCGAAATTCAAAAAGTTGGGAAATTCACTCTTGTGTTGCCATGAGTATAAGCCAATTTGCTATTTTTGGCTTAGTTTTATTTTCTTGGGAATGGTTCCGAGTTTTGATTGAGCATCCTTGCATAATTGGTATGTTGCTAGCTTGACCTTAGCTCCACATTACCATAATTCATTTGTCCACTTTGTTACCCATCTCCCATAGCCTTCTTCTTGCTTTTGGCTTCTTTCTATGCTTTTCATGATTGTTTTGACTTGTAGTTTTGGAATGTTTACCATATTAGATTGCGGGCGCATTCTCATGAGTCGTAGATAGGAGAGTGCCACTCAAATATAAAATAATATTTCCTTGATTTATATAAAAATTTGAGTGTTGAGTGCACCGTGAGAGTCCATTGTCAAAAGATCATGCAAGAGCCGAAAAGTCTATTTGATGTTCCTTATGCTGCGCCGTTATGTAAATCTCAACCATGTTTTGCATTTTCCCTATGCCCACGTTGTTTCGGGATATGTTTCATTGTGCTCTATAAGCTACTTGATGGGATTTGCATTTGGTTGGATTGATTGTTGCTCGTCGCCCTTGTCCTTGTCATGTTTGTTATTGTATGCTTGCTTGAGGACAAGCAAGGGTTTAGCTTGGGCGAGTTTGATAAGCGATATTTTGTACTAATTTATCCCCCGTTTTAGCTCGATTTCTATATGATTTATGCACTTTGTTAAGTGATTAACGAGCTAATATTACTATTCTAGTTGTTTTGCGTGATTTGTCTCGTTTTATAGGAAATGAAGCGGTTTTGCTATATTTTCTTACTTTATGGAGCAAAGGCACTAGAATACAAGTTTACGAGGAACCGATGATAGCAATTTCACGATTTGACTACGATTCCGCTACATCCTTCCTCAAAGTGGACTCATCTTGGACTTTGACTTTGTTTCTCAAAGGAAAACATCAACCCAAGTCAAAGGAAGACTAGCCCAAGCCCAATTACGTGCTGCATTGACCAAGACCAAAGCATAGAAACGCGTGCCCAAAGAAAAAATTGGAAGAGACAAAAGAAGATCCATCAGGGTTACATACCCGATCGGATTTACCACATACCCGATCGGGTATGTCTGCTGATGAACGCTTCTTGGCTCTTCTTCTACCAAGCCTTAATGGAGTGCTTTATTAGGTTGTCTAGGGTATGAATCCGAATGCATTTGGGCAGCCTCTCAACCCTATAAATAGCCTATGCATCACACACAACTAAGATGTACAAAAACACTTCTCTCTTTAGTTTAGTTTTTCTTCTTTCTCTCATCTTTCTTAGTTTAGTTTAGTTTTAGTTTTCTCTTGTTTAGTTTAGTTTAGTTTAGTTCTAAGTTTTCTTCAATAGTATGATTTTACTTGTAATTGGAACTCAAGTTTCCGGGTTTGCATTTTCCTATTCAAGTTCCTATTCCATTTCAATCTTTGCTCATCCTTTCCGGTAATCTTTATTCTTGTGTTTACACTATAGTTTCATTTTCCTTTAGTATTTCCTTTATCATGTTTACCATTCTTAGTCTTATAATCTTAGTTTCCCTTTCATTGTTAATCATGCATAAGTAATCTTTGTTCTAGGGGAAGGGTTAACATGACTAATTAATTTATAAGTATAAATTGGTTCCGGTAGAATCGTTCTTTGTTATCTCTATTTCTTGCTTGAATCTCGTGATAGACTTTGTTTAAATGGTCATAAACAATTGTTTGTACTTGTCAATTTCCGTCTCAAGGGCGAGAGTCGAGATGAAAATTAAAGGACTGGCAAGAATAGTTTAATGACCTAGCAAGGCTGAGAAGACATTAGGACCCGTTAAAAAGTCGGTATGAATCCGAAAGGAATATACCATTTAAAGACTTGGACAACTATGATTTTTCTAACTCGTAATCAACTTTGTTTTTAAATTGATTAGCATGTGAACCCCGATCCCTAGACCCTTTTCTTTATTGTATTGTTATCATTTTTATTATAGCATTTATTAATTAGTGACAAACATTTGCCAATCGTACAAGATAGAGTTCTAACCATAACTATTCACAAGTATCTCCCGTCTCCCCGAGATCGACCCCTTACTTCCCTAATTACATTAATTTGTTATTAGCCTAGTCTGGGTTATTTATCTTTGATTAGGGTATGCGACAACCCGATAAATACTCAGCAGTCGACAGTCCACCACTGGCCAACACCAACGCCGCCGGAAGCTACCGTCGCCGATTAAGCAAAACGATGAGTCTTCTGCCAATACTCGAGTTCCGCGACTATCCTCTCGCTCATCCACTGCGTTTCTTCTACCAACACTCAACAATGCCTCTTTTTATATTATTTGATATTAGATCGGGTGGTTTTTACTTTTTAGTTTTGTTAGGTGTGGTTAGTGGTGGCGGTGGTGGTCACGTGCGTGAAATCCAAGGTCACCGTCGATATATATGGTGCGGTCTGAATGGAGACGGTGATTATTGGGAGTGGTTATGTCTTTGTTGATTTGGTGATGGGTCATTTTAGGGTGTGTGATAGTGCGTGATGGTATCGTCGCCGTCATAATGGCGGCCGGAAAATTCACCGTCGTGGGGTCTGGGGTATATGCCAGCGTCAGTAGGTGGCGGACGTTCATATGATGAATGTTGTTTATGTATTGATGGGTGGTGGTGGTGTTCAGGTGTTAATCGGTGGTGGTGGTAAGGTGTTTGTGGTCGTAGTGGTGAGCGGTGGTGAGCGGTGGTACTTTAAGTGGGTGTTGGATACATGTGATATGGGGCTAGATACATGTTTAAATATTACTAGATACATCTCGTACTGTTACTAGATACATCTACGGTAGATGTATCTAGTAGTATTCCAAGATGTATCTAGCAGTACTAAAAGGTGTATCTAGCTAGTTCGTACGGTTCACACCATAACTAAGTTCGCACAGGATCCCGCCCATATATATATATGTGTGTGTGTGTGTGTGTGTGTGTGTGTGTGTTTGATGTATGCTCTTATGCTCTAATTGCCCTTGTTTTTTTTGTGCTGTGACTGGGAGAACTTTGAGTTACTCTCCCCACTAACTGTGGCATTCATGTTTAATGAATGAAAAAGTTGAGGCCGATGCTTATTTGGATGAGACTTTTGTGAGCTAACGGGCGTCGACACTTTTGACGATTACCTTGTCGCTTAGACTCTCTTTTTGGACTTGTTGTTTTGAGGGACTTAGTTCCCCTTGTAATATTTGGCACTTTGTCGTTTATTTTGTTTGGTGACTCCGCGTACTTTATTTATAAAAGTTTTTTAAAACTCTGTGTACTTTGTACATTTAATTTACCGTGGGATTATGATTGGATTATTTGGATGTTGTATCCTCTACTTTTGTCATTTGGTGATGCCTAGCTTGACTATGTCTTGGGTGCTAACTTGTAGATTGACCCTTATTCATAGTCTTTTCTCCAATTGCTAACCTGGCCTTTTTTATCATATGGGTGCTAGTGGTGAGGTGCAAGTCATCTAGTGTTTATACGGTTGTCAAGGTTGCCTTGTCTATTTGTGAGGTCTATCTTGGTTCGTCTTTAAAAGTTCTCATATGCTTGTGTTGTCGCCTATTACTCTTTCATTTGTTAAATCATGACTTGTGTATATAAATATATACTTACTTGTGAATTATGCTTATATCCTTAAATTGCTCTTGTTTTCATGTAATGTGGCCAGGAGAACCCCGCGTTACTCCTCACAGACTGTGGCATTCATGTTTATGAATGAACATGTTGAAGCCAATGTTGGTTTTGGGCGAGACATGTGTGAGTTAGCGAGCGTTGATACTTTGACGATTACATAATCACTTAGACTCTATGTTTTAGTTTTATTGTTGTTTTAAGGGACTTAGTTTTCCTTGTATTACATTTACTCTTTATCGTATTTGTGTTTCATAACTCTACGTGGTTTGTAGCTCACAACTTCCAATTTTATGGTCTCTCGCAAAGTTGCAATACAACCAATTTTTCGAAGGCATAATATTTATTGTACTTCGTGATACAAATTATAACTTGTTCCTTAATTTCACTTTAAAAAAAAATATTAATCTTAGCTAATTGATCTCCAATTGAACAAAAGCGAGTTCACCCATTAATATTTGCTAATTAATCTCATATTGAACAAACGCATGATCACCTATAAATGTTAGGTAATTGCACGCAAGGTAGGTTAAAAAGTCTCAAACATCATACTATTAGGTATTAAAATGTAAAACGTAAGGTGATTTCACACTAATATAATGGAAAATCGCCTTACACAAGAATTACTGATTTTGGACATGGTGACACTTCTTTTTTCCAATAATTTTCTAATTCTAATAGGAAAATTGTAAATAATCAACTATTTTCTAATTCTTATATTATGATTATTTAGCCAAATAGTCAGTACTCGTCAAACGTAGCAGTCGTGAGTTTTCAAATTGTATGAGTAAAATTACAAGTTAAAATACACCCTTCACTTCATCGTGTTAAACTCTTAGCTAATATTATGATGTAATTTTTTTTTCATAACTAAACTGATAAGATTTGAAGCACCTAAGTCCTTGTAGGACATGGTATTTAATTACCTAGAGTTTGTTAATTATTAGGAGCTATTAATAAGGCAAAATTGTTATATCATTAGAAGTTTATTAGTTAGTAGAATAAGAAGCGTAGGAAAATTAATTGTCTTTATTCTAGTTACATATGTAATTAGGTACAATAAATAGGATGCTTTGTATTAGTTATTACAGTTGGTCTCATTGAAGACGGCTCATTTCCGTCTTTAATGAAGACGAGTCGGATCCCCTCTCTCAAGGAGGCAAGTGCGAGAGCAAGTGGGGAACTAAATGATCCCCACTTGCCCACCCACTTGCCTCCTTGTGATAGGAGATCTCACCCGTCTTCATTGAATACGGATATACGCCGTCTTTAAATAGAATTTGTGTAGTTATTATTACATACATATTATTGATAATAAAAAGTTGAAAAACTCGATCAGTATCAAAATTTCATATTTGACACAGTACTTCAGATCTTTGATTAAAGTTGAATAGGTCTTTAACTTACTTTGTGACAACCCTCGCGAATGCGGAAATAAAACATACAAGCATGTGATTTAATTAGCGGAAAATACGGTGTCTTTAAAACTTTTTACATGCTAAAAGAAAATACGAGGAATGTCAAATAATTACAAACCAAAATCGAATATACTACAAAGAGACGAAGTCTCTCAAAATGTTAACCAATATCAAAGTGATTAGCAAACTAGCTAATTAACGTCTAGAGGTGATTCATCCAGGCCAACGCCCGCTAGCACACACTCGAACCCAAAATACCACAAGCAAAAAGCCATCCAATCAAGCAACCTGTTCATCCATGAAAAACATGAACGCCACAGTCAGTGGGGAGTAACTCCGGGTTCTCCCAGCCATATCACATTAAACGTACATAAACGGAAATACAAAAGTAGAAGCATGCATATATAGATATACATGTGAAATACGAGAAGGATAAATAGGAAATTCAATATATATGGATATTGATACATGAAGTACAAAACCGTAACCATCATATTATAGAAAGACTCGGGGAAGACACCCTTAGGCAACTATATACTCACTAGGGCTTAGATCTCACCGTTAGCGGCATATACTTGATAAGATAGAGACTCGACATATAAACCACGTCAATCATCTATTTCATGCAAGAGTCCTATTCAATGTTCACGTACAAATCAACTTACAAACAACCATCCAATTATACGAATATAACACAAATTCTCTCATGGTAAATGACACGCACTAGCATCATGTAAAATAGCAAGACAAGTCAATGGAAGTCCACAGGATAAGACGTTTCCCTAAACCGTATAGGATAAGACGTTTCGTATACTCATGACCTAGACAAACAAGTTCACGGGATAAGACATTTCCCGGAATCATGTACGATAAGACGTTTCATACACACAAGACTCTAATCCTCTCGGTAGGACGACGATAATAATACGGTCCTAGTCTAAACCTGGCCAGACTCTCGGGATAAGACATTTCCCGATTCGACATGTGGTAAGACGTTCCACATCCAAGACTCGATCATACAAAGACGTCGAGTACCCCAAATTCGGCTAAACCACACGAAAGAGGCGGAAAGAGATCTATAGTCAAAAGTCAAGCTAGTACGCTACATGCAATGACACCACCTCGCAAGGATACAACATTTGACGGTCGGGTCGATCAACGCATTGCGTTCGCCTCCTAACAACGTCGTCATATCCCCACTAAACAAATGCACAACGGCATCACGGTTACACTTCACCGCTCCGACATTTAAGTCTAACAGGTATAAAGTATGACCGTGGAATGAGAGTTCAAAGCACTGAACAATTAGTGCTCACATCAAATACATAAGGTAAAACCGACTCAAAGGGGGGCACATCAAAAACCGTCACCAACATGAGAATAGAGAATTATAAAAATTTAACTACGATAAAAATGAATCAATACATGATACATAAGCATTAGACTAAGTTTATGAAGTATAATAAATAAGAAACATAGATCCCCTCTCCAAACAACATGCTTGGAAACCAACTAAAATAAGGGTCCACTTCAAACGGTCATAACTAGAGCTCTAGACTTTCAAATGCAGAAATTCTAAGTAGAGATGATAGCTTATCCTCTTACGGTTCCAACGGTAGGTCACAAGCCCAAAAACATCAAGTAAGTAAGGAGATACGATCATTTTACGAAAAGGGGTCAGTGTAGTGAAACTGCAGTCGACTTTGGGAAAAACTGGCAGCATGAAACGCTGCCAGCGCTAGGGAACGCTGCCAGCGTCCCACGACGTTGCCAGTGTCGTGGTCTCAGGCACGCGATCTATCATTTTCCGAATTGTCATCAACATACAAACATCATCAATTATCATCACAAACCAGCAATTCTCATATCAATTATCAACTAACAACAACCATCATCAACAACACAATTCCTATGATTACTAACCTTATTCTAAATACGATTTCTAACATAGAAAACACATAAAACACGTAAATGATATCGAGTAACCCTTCACCGTTACCTTTTCGCGTTTTCAATCCGCGTCAATGTCCTCTTCTATCAAGAAGTAGTCTTTGTCGGGGTCTTGGAGGTCACCACCTACAATTAGACAATAAAAGATGAATATAATTCACCTTTGAGAAAGACGGATAAATTGAAAAGCGGGAAAGACGGTAATTTGATTCCCAAAATGGATAGAGGACGATGAGAGGGAAAGAATAAGACGAACTTTAGTGATTTTGAGCGAGAAATGAAGGCGTAGGATCGATATTAAGACTTGAGCAAATATGGAGGCTAGGTTTTGGTTTTTACTTGGTGGGGAAGAAGAAGAATATTGAATGAGGGAGTTAGTGTTATGAGGGAGTATATGAAGGAGTAAGTGGAAAACATGAGAAAAAGCCCAAAAACGTCTTAAGACGTAACTTACTCGGAATCTCGCGTAAAGTCCGAAAACGAACTCAGAAATTCTAAACTAGACACGGGAAATTTAATTCTAAACTAAAACTAAATTTCGCTGAAAAGTATCCTTATAATATTTTTTCTATAAAAATAGGGTACATTTGCGGGTGTTACAATCACCCCGCCTTTTAAAAAGTTTCGTCCTCGAAACTTGAGAGTAGAAAACAAAAGTATCAAACACAAGAATCGGTTTTCAAAATCAACACGAAAGCTTTTACAAGGGAAACATTTATGAAACGAGGTTCTTCTGGAAAACAGTTTAAGGAAATTTTTCGTAAGTGCGAAACTTTATTCACGAATCACAAGAGAGCCCGCCGCGAACGAGAACTCTAGCTATCAAAATCAAATCAATTCAAAAAAAACGTTAGTAAGCGCAGGACTAGTCACCAGACGTCTCCAATAACAAGTTCAAACATCCAACCAAACGCAAAATCCAAATATAAAAGCAAAAGACATCTATTTTCTCCAAAAAGAAGGTACAAAATTTATCTTTTAAACTCCGGTGAAAAGTTAAATTTGGAATATAATATGGAAATTTGAAGGTTTTCTCAAAGATAAACTCAAATAACAAGACATTATACGCACATAGCGCGACTCGAACATTAAGTTCGCAAATCACGATACTAAGAGGTACGTCCAACGAGCAAAAAGGACCAAAAAGGGGAAGGATTGAAGAGTCGCAACTTGAGCAAGGGTTCAAAGCTCGCTGGAAACTCAACATTGCCAACTTCACGAATAAACTAGTCCTCAAGAGAATGAAATTTACAAAAGTTACATCTCGACATTTTCAATCATTAGATTCCTACTAAAATCTTTCATAATCACGAGAGTTCAAACCACTAACCCAATTATTCAAATTCAATTAGTATCTACTAAAGTCCATCGGCACGGTAGACTCCACAACTAACAATCCACATGAAAGATTCATTACGTACTCTAATCTTCTTACTTTCATCAAAACTCTTATTAGAAAGCACCAACAAAAATATTTATATCTAGGAAAACATGTTCGCTAACAACCACAAGTAAAAGGGGACTTACCATGAAAATCCTTGATTCAATTTACTTCAAACTCATTATCCTAAATTTACAATGAACTTTCTCATCTTCGAAAGTCAACTCACCATGCATCAAGCAAAGGATGAGTACCATTTCCAAATCATATATATTGCCAAACATATGGCGATACGTCCATTAATCAAATCATCTAGCTCATCAAACTCAAAACGTACCGGTCTTCGCTTATGAAAATATTCATCAAGATTGGTCACCAAATCCAATTTCCACAAAGTAAACATTCCTCATAGGGTCCGACATTTAAAGACAAAAAATTCCTAAGTAAAGTCTAAAGCCACCACTATAATCCTCAACAACAACAACTATCATTACGCTTAGTTCGGTCCTCAAAATGATATTGCAACATCAAGCTTCATAGTCTAAAACCACTAAGAGAGGTTCATCTCAAGTTAATCCTCAATTCCTTATAATCAACTAAACCTGAAACTAGCTCAATAGGGTGGGTAGGTACCGTATTTGAAACCTCTTCAAAACACATTTACTAACCTCTCACATTAGCTAATAAGGAAACCATCTCACGAGAGAGTAGGGAAATACGGATATGATACAAGGAACGCTAGGAGGCATCATCAAAAGATTACGATATGATGGAAAATACGAAGGCGGAAAAGGAAAACGAGGTTGATCTAAGGAAGTGAACCTACCAGTAACGATCTCCGGGTGAGCATTAGCTTCGGCTCGGCTGAGTACGTAAATGGATCCTTTAGCTCTGGCACCGGGTGCGGGAGTCTGATGATCGAGGCATTCACGAAAGCGATGACCCAACTTCTTGCAAAGAAAACCAAAGAGGGGCCTATCATAGCATCCAACTCCGGGGTGAACGGGTTTTCTACAACCGTCACACATACGTCCTTGAGCTTGAGGGGGAGCATTGGGCTTAGGAGCCGCATTCGGGTTAGCTTGAGGGTGATAAGGAGCAAGTGTTCTTGCATTGGAGTTTGAGGGAGCATTGAAACGCCTCTTGTTAGCATAGGCATTACAAGAAGAGGGAGTGAAAGGTCTTTTGTCATGGAAGTTTGACCTTGGATTGAAAGAGGGGGAAGGAGAGGGATTCTTCATCATAGCTTCATCCTTGATGGCCTTCATTGAGTTCTCGACCCATAGAGCATCATCATATAAATCCCCAAAGGAAGTAGTATTCCTCCTCACTTTACTTTGGAGTAAAGCACTAAGCTTGTTGCGGTAGTAGAAAGCTTGGTTCTCGTCATCTTTGATAAGCCTCGGAGCAAAGTGAGCAAGCTTGTTGAAGTCCGTAGTGAAGTCTTGTTCCGACAAGTTACCTTGCTTGAAGTCAATAAATTCCTTGAGCCTTTGTTGCTTTAGCTCCTTGGGATAAAATCGACCTTCAACTAGAGCTTTGAAACAAGCCCAATTGAAATCTTCTTCAAGCGTAGCAGTGGCACTAGTAATCGCCCACCAATTATCTGCTTCCCTTACAAGGAAGTGCTTTGCAATCCTCACCTTGTCCTCTTCACGGACTTGGTATAAATCAAATTGTTTCTCCATTTCTCGGAACCATTCCGATAGCTCAGTAATGTCCGGCTCTGCACCGTAAGGTATAATCTTACTCCTGGCTATCTGACTAGCCACCCAAGCGTATCCTCCTTGGTGGTTATCTTCTCTACGAGGAGGAACTTGGTTGGCTTGAGCAATAGCCGCATCTTGTTGATTCTTCAACACTTGCGTAAGAGCTTCTAGCATAACGTTCTCTACTACTCGAGGTCTAACCATCTTCATAAGAAACAAAAACAAATTAAGTTAATCCTAACACTTAGCATAAACAAATAGACTATCAAGTAAAATCCTTAACTTCTACCCATCTCTCATTTATTATTTCAAGGTCAAGTAGTTTAAGTTTAGGGTTCACGTGTGTGCGTCGGGAGCGATAAAAGCTCTGATACCAACTGTAACAACCCTCGCGAATGCGGAAATAAAACATACAAGCATGTGATTTAATTAGCGGAAAATACGGTGTTTTTAAAACTTTTTACATACTAAAAGAAAATACGAGGAATGTCAAATAATTACAAACTAAAATCGAATATACTACAAAGAGACGAAGTCTCTCAAAATGTTAACCAATATCAAAGTGATTAGCAAACTAGCTAATTAACGTCTAGAGGTGATTCATCCAGGCCAACGCCCGCTAGCTCACACCCGAACCCAAAATACCAAGCAAAAAGCCATCCAATCAAGCAACCTGTTCATCCATGAAAAACATGAACGCCACAGTCAGTGGGGAGTAACTCCGGGTTCTCCCAGCCATATCACATTAAACATACAAAAATGGAAATACAAAAGTAGAAGCATGCATATATAGATATACATGTGAAATACGAGAAGGATAAATAGGCAATTCAATATATATGGATATTGATACATCTCGTACTGTTACTAGATACATCTACGGTAGATGTATCTAGTAGTATTCCTAGATGTATCTAGCAGTACTAAAAGGTGTATCTAACTAGTTCGTACGGTTCACACCATAACTAAGTTCGCACAGGATCCCGCCCATATATATATATATATATGTGTGTGTGTGTGTGTGTGTGTGTGTGTGTGTGTGTGTGTGTGTGTGTGTGTGTGTGTGTGTGTGTGTGTGTGTTTGATGTATGCTCTTATGGTCTAATTGCCCTTGTTTTTTTTGTGCTGTGACTGGGAGAACTTTGAGTTAATCCCCCCACTAACTGTGGCATTCATGTTTAATGAATGAAAAAGTTGAGGCCGGTGCTTATTTGGGTGAGACTTTTGTGAGCTAACGGGCGTCGACACTTTTGACGATTACCTTGTCGCTTAGACTCTCTTTTTGGACTTGTTGTTTTGAGGGACTTAGTTCCTCTTGTAATATTTGGCACTTTGTCGTGTATTTTGTTTGGTGACTCCGCGTACTTTATTTATAAAAGTTTTTTAAAACTCTGTGTACTTTGTACATTTAATTTACCGTGGGATTATGATTGGATTATTTGGATTTTGTATCCTTTACTTTTGTCATTTGGTGATGCCTAGCTTGACTATGTCTTGGGTGCTAACTTATAGATTGACCCTTATTCATAGTCTTTTCTCCAATTGCTAACCTGGCCTTTTTTATCATATGGGTGCTAGTGGTGAGGTGCAAGTCATCTAGTGTTTATACGGTTGTCAAGGTTGCCTTGTCTATTTGTGAGGTCTATCTTGGTTCGTCTTTAAAAGTTCTCATATGCTTGTGTTGTCGCCTATTACTCTTTCATTTGTTAAATCATGACTTGTGTATATAAATATATACTTACTTGTGAATTATGCTTATATCCTTAAATTGCTCTTGTTTTCATGTAATGTGGCCAGGAGAACCCCGCGTTACTCCTCACAGACTGTGGCATTCATGTTTATGAATGAACATGTTGAAGCCAATGTTGGTTTTGGGCGAGACATGTGTGGGTTAGCGAGCGTTGATACTTTGACGATTACCTAATCAGTTAGACTCTATGTTTTAGTTTTATTGTTGTTTTAAGGGACTTAGTTTTCCTTGTATTACATTTACTCTTTACCGTATTTGTGTTTCATAACTCTACGTGGTTTGTAGCTCACAACTTCCAATTTTATGGTCTCTCGCAAAGTTGCAATACAACCAATTTTTCGAAGGCATAATATTTATTGTACTTCCTGATACAAATTGTAACTTGTTCCTTAATTTCACTTTAAAAAAAAATATTAATCTTAGCTAATTGATCTCTTATTGAACAAAAGCGATTTCACCCATTAATATTTGCTAATTAATCTCATATTGAACAAAAGCATGATCACCTATAAATGTTAGGTTATTGCACGCAAGGTAGGTTAAAAAAGTCTCAAACTTCATACTATTAGGTATTAAAATGTAAAACGTAAGGTGATTTCACACTAATATAATGGAAAATCGCCTTACACAAGAATTACTGATTTTGGACATGGTGACACTTCTTTTTTCCAATAATTTTCTAATTCTAATAGGAAAATTGTAAATAATCAACTATTTTCTAATTCTTATATTATGATTATTTAGCCAAATAGTCAGTACTCGTCAAACGTAGCAGTCGTGAGTTTTCAAATTGTATGAGTAAAATTACAAGTTAAAATTCACCCTTCACTTCATCGTGTTAAACTCTTAGCTAATATTATGATGTAATTTTTTTTTCATAACTAAACTGATAAGATTTGAAGCACCTAAGTCCTAGTAGGACATGGTATTTAATTACCTAGAGTTTGTTAATTATTAGGAGCTATTAATAAGGCAAAATTGTTATATCATTAGAAGTTTATTAGTTAGTAGAATAAGAAGCGTAGGAAAATTAATTGTCTTTATTCTAGTTACATATGTAATTAGGTACAATAAATAGGATGCTTTGTATTAGTTATTACAGTTGGTCTCATTGAAGACGGCTCATATCCGTCTTTAATGAAGACGAGTCGGATCCCCTCTCTCAAGGAGGCAAGTGGGAGAGCAAGTGGGGAACTAAATGATCCCCACTTGCCCACCCACTTGCCTCCTTGTGATAGGAGATCTCACCCGTCTTCATTGAATACGGATATACGCCGTCTTTAAATAGAATTTGTGTAGTTATTATGTAACACCCCGGCCCAAACCTTGGGTCGGGAGCGGTCACTCATGATAGCTCTCCAGGCTGTGTACATGGCCCACAGATCAACACGGGTCCTTTCCAGCGCATTTTGTCCTCACTCATGCACATCCCGGGAACCTTCTCAGGAGGTCACCCATCCCAAGACTACTCTCAGTCAAGCACGCTTAACTTTTGAGTTCTTTTGCATGGATGACCAGAAAATAAAGTGCACTTTGTTGATATGAGTAGTACTTTCAAACCCTTTAAGCACTAGTCATTTAAGCCTATCAATGGACCTCTTCAACGA
>JAIUZE010027884.1:0-26327 GCA_022085475.1 Heliosperma pusillum | reverse complement strand
TTGTTTGTTTGTCGAGTCTCAATCTTATCAAACTTATACCGCTAACGGTGAGATGCAAGCCCTAGTGAGCGTATTCGGTTGCCTAAGAGTGTCTTCCCCGAGTCTTTGTATAACATGATGGATTCGGATTTGTATTCCATATGCTCTTATCATTATTTATCGAATTGCCTATCTATCCTTATCGTATTTCACATGTATATCTATATATGCATGCTTCTCTTTTGTATTTCCTTTTATGTACGTTTAATGTGATATGGCTGGGAGAACCCGGAGTTACTCCCTACTGACTGTGCCGTTCATGTTTTTCATGGATGAACAGGTTGCTTGATTGGATGGCTTTTTGCTTGTGGTATTTTGGGTTCGGGTGTGAGCTAGCGGGCGTTGTCCCTGGATGAAACACCTCTAGACGTATTTTAGCTAGTTTGCTAATCACTTTGATATTGATAACATTTTGAGAGACTTCGTCTCTTTGTGGTATATTTTATTTTCTTTGTAATTATTTGACATTCCTCGTATTTCTATCTTGCATGTAAAAAGTTTCAAAAACATCGTATTTTTCGCTATATAAATCACATGCTTGTTATGTTTTATTTCCGCATTCGCGAGGGTTGTCACACCTCCCCCACCCACGAAACCACCAGATCTGGTGGTTTCGTGGGTGGGGGAGGGGATTTCGAGTCTTGGGGTGAGGTTTTGTGGTTTAAGTATGGTGTTTTTCTAATGACAATAGGATGGTCGACGGGTAAGGAGAGAGAGTAAGGTGGCCTCGGCGGTAGTGGGTCGTAGCCGGCACTCCAGGTGGTGGAGATGGACAGTGGTAACGGTGGAAGTGGACAATGTCAATGTTATGTCTGGTGTTTCTGGGTGGTAATTGGGTAAATAGTTGATGGAAGAGTATTAAGGACATTCCCTTTCTTATGGTAATCAAACACCCCATTAAAATATGGGTAATCCTTTTCCTTTCCCTTCATTTCCCTTTCTTATTTTTATTCCTTTTCCCTTTCTTAAACCAAACGCCCCCTTAGTTAGTTTTATTAGGTAATTTGTATTATTTAGCATTCTATCGATTGTCCTGTCAATTTTTTATGTCGTTGTCGGGTAAGGGCAAAAAAGCTAAATGTTGGACCTATTTTATAGTTTTGATAATGACGTATATATACTTGATAATGTGCTTTAATTAATATATCATATGCACATAATTGTGTGCTTTAGTCTTATCATAGCTAACAACAATTACAAGGAAGGAGATAAAAGTTATACGAGCATAAGGTATAACTTTGAAGATTTCTGTGAGACAAAGTTATAGGAGCTTGATGTAAAACTTTGGAAGTGCCTATGCAAAGTTATAGCTATTCTGGTTATAACATTAAAGAAACAATTCAAGCAAGATCTACTTAAAATAACACAAGACTCAAGATGGAGAGGCTTTGTGATCAAGATGAAGAGATGATCTATATACTGAAGATCTTTGTAAAGATTAGATAGTATAGGTCGTCATTCGGTAACTAATTCATTACAGTGATTTTTATGTAAGTAAAGGTATGACTCACTTATAACTTTACATACTAAGTTCTAAGTTATAGCTTTAACCTATAACTTTAGATGATAAAGTTGATGCATGATTTTGGAAATAAATCTTTTAAATGTTTTCTAAAAGATAGAGAGTATTTTATATTTATCAAAAGTTTTAATAGATAATGTATTTGTGAGATTTTATTGGTTAGTAATACAACTTATGAGTTATCGTGCTACCTAGGATTTCTAATACATTTTATCTCAAATTGTTGTTAACCTAATAAGCCCAACTAGTGGTTGTGCCCCCTACGGTTTCGTAAAACCTAGGGTTTGTGCCTCCTAGGATTGCGTGCTCTTATGGTTTCATGTGATAAGGATTTCGGCCACTATTGGCACGTTTCCTTGTTTACCTTAACCTAGGATTCTAATAATATCTTTACAACAATATTTTGAGATATTAAGGATAAATATCTTTCTTAAAGATAAAGCAACAATATTTTGAGATATTAAAGATAAATATCATTCTTAAAGATAAAGCTAGGGTTTTAGATTTTACATCTCTTGTGCTTCTATTATAAATACTCATTCCATCTCAATCATTCACAACGACTTTTACACACATTGAGAATATTTTACTAATTGATTTTAAACAAACTTTGAGCAAAATATTTATTATTTTTATTGTTTGTTTTTACGAAAAAGTCGTGCATCAGTTATTATCAATTGCTTGCGTGAAATACGTTATTGGATAATAGTACATCACATAATCTTACTTATTCTTTAACGAGAATCCTTGTAAGTTATATTGTACTTTCTTATTAACGTAAGATAGTATAGAGTATTTAGCGATACTCACCTTAAGTTATAATCATATTTGATTATACGAGTGGGTTGATAATTTTTGTAATCCAGAAAAAGGTAAGAAAGATTATTAATCGAGAATAGAGGACGTAGGTTTCGACTTGTGAAACTGAACCACTTCAAAAATCACATGTGTCTCTCTCTCTCCTTTTCGTTATTTCGTTACTTGCATTTACTTTGATTAATTAATTAGTTGATTTTAATCTATAGAATCAAATAATTAATTACATATCATATAAATCGAAAAATGGGGCTAGTTTTTAATACTCAATTCACCCCCCCTTGTATTCGATCAATAGACTCTACACTAAATTTACGCTTAAATCTTGTGTCTTAATTTGAGTTTTAGCCAAATTTGTCACTTAAGTTGTTTTATTACTTCTTGAGTGATTGTCTTATTTATTTCAAAGTGCCTAGTCTTGTCTTTCTTGTGGGTTGTGAGTTACTAGCCATTTCCAATATTAATTGTTGTCTACATCTCTAGACACCCGTGCTTTGCGCTTGTGTCGCACCTCCCAAGAACCACCAAATGATGAACGGACAACATGTTTAGCGTATGTCGCGTTTAAAGACATATTCTTAAGACGGTTAATAAGCGGTAAATCAAAAATTGGGTAAACTCCTTAGTCATCATGTACGTTCAAACGCGGTTGTTTTGACACTAATTAGTGTCAAATCTGAGTCTAGGGCCAAAATCGTCTACATTTTCGAGAAACTATACGAAATATTCCTGAAATTAAAAATAATACATTTATTGGTATATGAGTTCGTGTACAAGTCTAAGAAAGTAAAACCCCTTATGCTACAGTTACACTTGGTGTATAGAATCTTTTATACACTATCAATTAAATTTTGAGATATGGAAGAATTTATTATTAAGTTAGGGAGGGAATTTGTAAGTGGTTTGGAGGGAAAAATTTTCACTGTTGGAGGGAAGATGAGATATATTGGATAGAAAAATTTATGAGCTTTATTAACTTTGCTAATATGATTAATAATTATATAGTATATCATAATTAAAAATAATATTATATTTTAACATAATCTTTAGCCATATCTTCTAAATTTTTTATACTAACAAATTACTTACACATTTACTTTAGTTATATAAATATTTTTTTCTACTTTAGACGTTTATCTTTGAATTAGCAAAAAAATGTCAAATTTGTGGAGACCTTAATTAATTAGCATAATGATTTACAATTTCTGGGTGCAACAATAATGTAAGCTATGTAAGAGCACCACAATTGTGTATATTTGTGTATATAGTTAGTGCTTGGATGGTTTTTGTTTCACAATGTAATTCATTACTAGTATTGCGTTTGGTTTTATTTTTTATTTATTGTTATTGTTTGTAAGCGTAATATTCATGATTTGGGTTAGACATCGTCGATTTAGAAATTACCCTTGCAAAAACAAAAATATTTTTACTAAGTAAATAATTAACAATTTATGATGTTGAATTTCGAAAGAGGACTATGCAAATCATTAGTACAGGTTTAGCAAATCTCGTTAAATATTATCGTAAATAACATTAGAGCCGGAAAATTGATTTACGAAGATTTTTACTTTTTAAACTAAGCTTCAGAAGTTGAAAAAAAAAATTATTTACCAAATTGAATTATGAAGATGTTTCATTTATATTAGAAAATGTACTCCGTAATTTATTTAGTTTTCTTAAGGCTTAAGCAAATAACTGAATTTTAGTAACATAAATTTTACTAATGTTATAGTGATTATTCAAATATAAATACGCTCATACAAGCTCAATAACTCTTTTTTCATATTTCGCTTAAAATATCAGAAATTAATTATTATAATATAGTTACGTTCAATCGATCACTTTTATCAAGAAATTACATAAAATGATTATTTTAATATGGTGACGTACAATCGAGCACATTATTATTCATTTTACCCCATATGATCATTTTATTATTATTATTATATTATATCGATCACATATATTTAGTATTAAATTGCATAAAGTGATCATTTTATTACATATGTCCAAATTGACACAATTTTCCTTTTGTCACATAAAATGATCATTATTCTATTACGTCTAATCATTCGCATTTGTCATTATTACTTTCATGATTCTATATGTTACAATTAGGTTATTCCTTATTTCGCATAACCCAAACTCTAGAAGCCTTACCCTAAACCCGAAGCCCTAAGCCTTAAAATGATAAAATCTGTAAACTCTAAAACTCTCGAATCTTTCTATACAATATATATATAATTTTGAGACCAAGGGGTAATAATGGAATGACATAAATATATACAATTTCATATAGTATGTAGTTTTAGATGTGTAAAAATTCATACATCATTATGTAGTATAATACTAAATAGTTGTAAATTAGAAAGTTGGTATATAAAAAAAAATATAACATGGCTTTCCTTCATTATAAATTATGATGTAAATATATATAACTTATTTATTTCTATAATAAATGTAGTAGGTGTGTGAGTAGTGAAAGTAACAATAGTCGTGACGAGAATAGTAAAAGTAAGAATTTTATAGCAACGAGAATAGTTAAAGTAACATTAATAACAGTTAGTGTAGGGAAAGTAATTCATAACTGGATGATAAAATTTCAGTTGTAGATGCAGTAGTAGTGGAAATAACAATAATAATAACGGAGTTAGAAAAAGTAACATTATTAACGGTAAATACAGTGGATGTATATAATTCAGATGATAATTTTTTTGTAATCGTAATTTTTAAAAAACGATAAAACATTAATAGTCTATTAGCAATGGGGTAGTGAATGTGTGTGGATATATTTTACGAGTATGATATTAATCCTAATTTTAAGAAAATATAATACCAAAATGTATTGTAAAATAAATTTTAAATGGCATATGTAGTAGCCCGGGAAAAACCCGGACACCAACGTTATTTAACTCTGAAAGTGAGAATTTAAATTTGAAGTTAACTAATAACGTTAAAGTCTTATTGCTTAAGATCACGAAGATTTGTATGATTTGATTTGGAACACAAATTTTCTTATGATTCGATCAATAATGTCGATGTCTTACAAAGTCAAATTTTTATTATTAATGTAATATTTGTATAATGCGATTAGTAACATTATATTTTCTTTACTAGTCAATTTTTTACTAATAATAAATAACGTAAGTTTTGTATAATTCGACTAATAAGGTAGAACTTGGAGCACGAAGATTTGTATGTTTCAATTAATTTGGAGGATCTTATATTTGTTTGATTCGATTAATAATGTCAATTTCTAAATAATAACATAATACTCCAATATTTGTGTGATTCGATTAATAATGTCGATCTTTGAATAAAAACTTAAAAAATTAATAATTTGATTGATAATAAGATTTTTTTTATAACAAATTTCATACAAAACCTAGTTTAAGAATTGGGCACAAAAATAATAATGTCATTGATTCGATTTGCTTCGATTAAATTCAAACTCGAACTAATAACATTGAATATATTAATAACGTCAATAAGTCGATTTGCTTTGTTTAACAGGGTGAGGGGTTCACGTTGGATGCCATGGGTTCGTCGGCGTGAGAGGTTTAACGGTGGAGAAGAGGCAGTGATGGTGGTGGACTTGTGTTCAGGGCTTCAACCTAGTCATGCTTATACGGAGTATCATAATAATGATAGAGATAGGGAAAAAAGAAAGAAAAGAATTACAAAATAGTACTCGTAATATTTACCAAATCTGAAAAATTAATATCTCATAATAGTTTTTGAAAAGTTTTAAATTTGGCCCCCAAAATATAACAAAATAAAGGTTGAAAAAGATTCTATCTTATCCCCCCACTGTTGCCATGTGTTATGACGTTATTCGCAGTGTATAGAAGATTCTATACACCGAGTGTAACTGTAGCTTTTTCGGTCTTTAATTACGTGTATGTTTTTTTTTGTTAAAATGTAAGCATTTCATTTAGATAGCAACATTTACTATATAATAGTTTTCCATCTACCAGACAATTCTTTGCTCATACTATAACTGTTGCACCCTAGACAACCAATTGGAATCTTTGGACGAGATCCAATCAGTTTTACAACAAATAAGCCTACTCTTATTGATTTTATGAATTTGCAAAACAATGTTTTCAGGTCCTGTTAGAGGATCAAAGAGTCTAGCTTAATACCTTTTCACCCAAATTGCATGCCAACAAGCCAATAGAGCCGCAGTTGTGAAAACCTTCCTGATTTTACTCTATATCTTATTTGGAATGTTATTAAGACTATCACTTTGACATAAATCTGTTGCTACCAAACTGCCTATACACTGCAAAACTATCTGACTGAGCTGACATTCAGGAACAAATGGTGGTGATTCTCAGTCTGCAATTGATAGATACAACATTTATCATCAGCACTCACCTGGTACATAACTATCCTGTATTTTAGCATTAAGGGGTGATGAGCTACCGTCTAGGCCACTAATCTGTGCATGGAGACTGCCATAAAGCACCATACAGCCTTATGCCAATCAGCCTGGTCTCTCATGTTCCTGCGCCACTCATAAAAGCTCTGACAGAATAATAACTTGGGCTAATCCTCCAAATATCATCACCAAACCCAACTCTTATTACCTCCTTCACCTTACATATTTTCCTCCAGTGCCAACTAGTATCAATAGTTGGTGTATAAGTAGTCCAAGATGAACCTTTTGAATATATATGATTAACTTATTGGGCCCAAAGTTTGTCTGGTTTAACTGCAAACCACCATACTAATTTTCCATCCATTGCAATATTCCATTTCTGACTTTGCTTGAGTCTTAAACCTCCTTCTTTCTTAGGGACACATATCTTATGCCACCCAATCAAAGGTACTTTGTTATACTCAGTGCTTCCTTCCCACCGGAAATTTCTGCAGATTTGATCTGCTCTGTTGAGGATTCCTTTTGGCAACGTAAACACAGTAGCCCAATAATTATGCAGTATGGATAATACAGAAGATACAAGAATCAGACGTCCATCATAGGACATGTGTTTATCCCCCAAACCCCTTATTTTCTCTAAAATTTTGTCAGTCAAGCAACTAAAATCCCTCTTCATAAGCATCCCTGCTGTTATAGGTACCCCAAGATATTTGAAACGCAATTTACCTTCAACAGATCCTGAGATAGACAACAATTTCTTCTTTAGTTCACTAACTACTCCAGCTAAATAAGCACATGATTTCTATGCATTCGTTTTTAAGTCTTGAAGCTTCATAAAATGCAGAATAAGCCCTCAGTAGCACCTTTATAGGTTGAGCATTACCTTTGCAGGATAATAAAAGGTCATCACCAAATATTAAATGGGTTAGCATCATTTGTTTGGAAAGGGGGTGATAATTAAAAGGCAGCTTCTCTGTAACACATCTTAGAATTATGCTCAAATACTCCATACTCAAAGTAAACAACAAAGAGGACATATGATCTCCCTGTCTAATCCCTCTTTTACCATGAAAAAAGCAACAAATTTCACCATTAAGAGCAATGGAAAATGTTGTACTAGTCAAACACTCCATGACCAAATACCTGAACTAAGTAGGGAAATTAAAAGCATTCATAAGCTCACGAAGGAAATTCCATAGGCCTTCATTAGGTCCATTTTGAACATACACTTAGGTGAGCAAGCTTGTCTGTTGTACAGTTTAACCAGGTCCCAGCACACAAGTATATTTCAATGATGCTCTTGTCTTTAATAAATCCCCCTTGATTTAAACTAACCAATTCAGGAACACATCAGCTAGCTTTGAACAAAAAAGTTTGGAAATGCATGTGTATAACACATTAAACAAGCAATGGGTCTAAGTTGGGTAACCTTATTGGGCATCTTGCACATTGGAATAAGTGTGAGGACAATGGCATTAAGTTGCTTAAGAATTTTCTCTATTTTAAAAATGTCCTTAACAGCCTCACACACCTCCTTTCCAATAATACACCACTAGAATAATCATCAGGCCCTGGAGTTTTGTTCTTAGAAATTGAAAAAATTGCAAACTTTATTTCTTCATTATGAACAGGTCTAAGAAGAATCTCACTATGATTTTCATTAGATACATTTTGTTTATGTATAATCTTTCCATTCATACTATTTGTTTTAACCTCAGTCCCCATGAGCAATTTATAATGGTTCAGGAATGCCTCTTGGATCACCTTAGTATCATCATAATTGTTATCATTATCTCCCTTGACAGATAGGACATGATTCCTTAAGAAGTGGCTTTTGATGATCCCATGAAATTATTTAGTATTGCAGCCCCACATTTTCATCCATTCTGCTTTGGCTTTTTGGCTCACGAATTAAGTATAAGCTGCTTGAAACTCCTTGTACACTGTTGTTGCCTCCTGCTCTTTACAAATCCAAACAATATCTCAAGGATTTGTAACTAGCTAAGTTTGGATATACTAAGATTTTCCATTGTCTTAACGGTACTATTCCTAATATCACAGAAATATTCCTTATTATAATTCCTGAACTTAGTTTTTAACTACTTATGCTTACGTTTACCCCATTCGACATATGGTAAGGCGTGCACATATCCAAGACTCGGTCGACGGAATGGAAGTCGTGTACCTTAAATTTGGCAGGGCGGCCAACGGTAGAGGCGAACACAGAATAAGTATATCATTCTCGGCACGCCAGCCAACAAGAAAGGTTGTCACATAAAATTCAAGAAATTAAGCGACATGCAGTGACACCACCTCGCAAGAATACAATATTTGACGGCCAAGCCGATCAACGCTAAGCGTTCGCCTCCCACTAACATATAATAGAATGTACCCCTATCTCTCCGGCGTAAAGTCTAACGATTATAAGGGTACAGACGAGAAATGAGAACTCCACATCATCATACAAACATGACTCAACCAACTAGCCAAGTTAAACACGTCGCAAATTGGTGAAACATCCAAAACAGTTACTAAACATGTGAATAAGGCATGGAAATTACGATATAGCTCATACATGAATATTCTATGTCATTTCATAAAATTATAACGTAAACATCCCAATAAGAACCGTCAAATTTGAAAGCATATGAGAAGAGAAGGAGAAATATACTACAGGGGGTCCCGAGTCGGGTGAGTGGTAGGCGGCCGACCCACCGGTTGGGCAACATAGCACAACAACCAAAACCCAAAAATGTTACAGGGGGTTCCCAGTCAAGTGGGTGACTAGCGAACCGCCCACTGGCTGGGCACCAAGGTCACTCGTCAATTATGCAAAAAAGATACAGGGACGTCCCAGCCGGGTGGGTGGCTGGCGGCTGGCCCACCGGCTGGGACACTAACCATCATCCGAATATTTCAAAAAACATATAAGGGGACTCCCAGCCGAGTCTGTGACTGGTGGCCGGCCCACCAGCTAGGCGTCGCGTCATGCGAAAATACAATAACAACAACAATCAGGAGGTTCCCAGCTGGATGGGTGAGTGGCAGCCGACTCACCGGCTGAGACCCTCAGTACCACGAAATCAGTTTTAAACTCGTTTTAAGGCATACCAAACTCAAAACCAATATTAATATCGACTCAAATATGTCAACATACATTATTCCAAACATCATGTGGGTAGCAATAATCCAACACAAACATTAAGGGAGTAATAAAGCAAATTTTGAAGATTTTCTAGCATATAATTAACTTCAAGAGGATAGGTTACCAACAACTTTACTAACATGCAACTTCTCATAGTAATTGAGGCATAATTCAACCATTCAATACTTAAGAAGCATAATTACATATTAGAAACAATAAAGAATATATCTTTAGCTTGAAACACTACTCTAAAACACATAAGGAACACATAAATGTAATATCGAGTAAACTGTCAACATTACCTCTTGCTATCTACTCTTCAAGCTCTTCTCCGATCAAGAAATAGTCTTTGTTCGGGTCTTATAAGTCTCCACCAACATTACAGCACAAAAAGATTAGGAATTCTCATCTTTGATAAAGACGGACGAAATGAAATGTGAGAAATACGACCCCTTTCTTACCTAGAAAGGAAGAGAATGAAGATAGGAGAAGAATGGTCTAAAAACTAGAATAATTGGTTGAGAGATGAGGGAGTTATGGGGATTTTAAGTTTGAGTTATAATGGGGGTTTAATGGAAGTTTAGGGTTGATAAGGGAGATGAAGATGTATAGTAAAAACTTTGAGGTAAGAAGAAGAAGAAGAATTAAATGGGTTTGTTTTAAGAGTATGAGTAGTAATAAGCCCAATACTCAAGGTGGGGATTTTACCCTCTTGGATTTTCGAGTAGAGTACGATTATGGACTCACAACGGACGAAAACGATACAGATTTTACCCATTAAGCTAAAATTATTATTAAAGCTAAACAATAATAATTATATATTAATAGAATCTAATCGCTAAATTCGCGGGTATTACAATCACCTCTCGTTTTAAAAAGTTTAGCCTTCAAAACTTGAAGCGAGAAGAACGATTCCTTAATCGAATAAACTAGGGTACTTGGCACGCATTGAAGCTTCCATCTCTCAAGTCTCTTCTTCCACCAATCCACACTTCTATAACACCTTAACTAGGGGTACTACCTTGCTTCTCAATTTTATCCTTCTTATCTTAAATCTGAATCGGTCTTTCTTCGAAAGTAAAACTAGGCTCGAGCTCTGGAACTTCATTTTGCAACACATGGCTCAGATTGCTAATCCAAATTGTAAATCACAACACCAATTTGTTTCACAATCTCAAACGGTCCAATGTACTTTGGACTAAACTTCCCCTTCACTCCAAACCTCCTGACACCCTTCATAGGGGACACCTTCAAGAACACTTTGTCACCAACTTCGAATTCCAAAGGTCTTCATTGGGCATCGACATAGTACTTTTGGCGATCTTGATCGACTTTTATCCTCACACGGATAATCTTCACATGGTGAATCGTCTCCACAAGGTTGTCGGGTCCCAAATCACGAACATCACTCAATTGGTCCCAACAAATAGGGCGACAACATTTCTTTCCATGAAGAGCTTCATAAGGCGCCATCTTGATAGATGCATGATAAATATTGCTGAAGGACAATTCTAATAAAAGTAGGGTCTTTTCCGAACTAGCTTGAAACTCAAGGGCATATGCTTGCAACAAGTCTTCAACGGTTTGAATGGTCCTCTCGGTTTGACCATCGATAGCGGCATGTAAAAGCGGTACTCATCAACAATTTGCAACACAAGGCTTCTTGGAAAGCCTTCCAAAATCTTGAACAAAACCTCAGGTCACGGTCGGATATGATCTCCTTTGGGACACCATGGTAACGAACAATCACATCAACATAAGCACTAGAAAAACGATCCAAGTTTTATGTCTCCTTAATAGGAATGAACATAGAACACTTGGTAAACTTATCCACAATTACCCAAATGGCATCTCTTCCACCAACGGTTCTAGGCAAAGCCGGCACAGTGTCCATGGAGATGGACTCCCATTTCCATAAAGGAACATCCAAAGGTTGTAGCAAACCACCGGGTCTTTTGTGCTCAATCTTCACTTGTTTTCACGTGAGACATTTTCTCACATACGTCACAACATCACCTTTCAAATTTTACCATTAAAATTGTAGCATCATGTCTTTGTACATCTTGTCACCTTCAAGATAAAATTGAATAAGGAGATAAATGAGTTTCGTCAAGAATCCCCTTCTTAAGATCAAGATCTTTACGGACAAACAACCGGCCACGAAAACGAAGAACTTCATTTGCATCAATGGTGAAGTCTTTAGTTTTTCCTTCAAGTAGCCTTGCTTGAATGGACTTATAAGTAGCATCATCCACTTGATTCTCTCGGATGTCACGATGAAGGACGGGCTCGTCAACCATAGCACCTGGGTAATTAAACCCAATCACGAGAGCACCCCAAGACCCTTCTCAATCATCTCATCAAGTTTTTTTCTCAAATCCTCTACTCGGTAGGAGCCATGCGGTAAGGAGCTTTGGCGATTGGACCGGTTCCGGGAACAAGGTCAATAGCAAACTCAACATCACGCTCGAGAGGAATCCTGGACAACTCTTTGGAAAAGACATTGATAAAGTCAAAAAAATCTTCAATATTAGGTAAATAAGTGGGTGTGGGAGTCACCATATATAAGTAAGCTTAGTAACCCTTTCTCATCATACTTACCAACTTCAAAGCGGAAATAAGCTTCACACCCACTTGGGAACGAGTTCCCTGGTAGATTATGCGAATACCTAATAAAATCCTAAGAAAGATCTTTGGTCTCTACACCTGTATCTAGCATAATACCTAGCTAACCAATCCAGACCCAAAATAACGCCGAATTCGCCAAGCAAAAAACGAAGGAGGTTAGCAGGAAAGATTGTCTGTGCGATGGAAATAGGGACATCGAGATATAGGAAGAAACAAGAAATGATTTCTCCAGATGTCAAGGATATATGGGTATCCTCACTTTGAGTGGACTTAAGGTTAAGCTTTTCTACAAAAGTAGATTAAACAAAGGACATGGAAGCGGCGATATCAAATAAGATTGGGCAAGGTTTATCAAGAATAGAAATTATAACGGTGATGATCTCGGGATGAGTGGCGGCTTTGGCTCGGCTCAAGATATAGATAGATACCTTAGGCATAGCATTTTTAGGGAGATTCTTATCCGGGCACTTATTGACGCGAAGACCAGGCATGCTGCAAAAGTAGAAAATCAAGGGTCTATCGAAGCATGAAACTACGGGGTGATATGACTTCCTACAATTGTTGCATCGGTGACCTTGGGCTTGACCATTGGCCGGATCATTGACTTGAGGGGGATCTTGTCCTCTTGGAATAAACATCCTCTTGTTAGCATAAGAGGTAAAAGGTGAAGGAACAAACGGCCTCTAGCCATGAAAGGTAGGGTGAGGAGTAAATGAAGAGGTCTTAGCTTTAACTTCATCCTTGATGGCCCTCAAATATCTGTCGGCCCAAATAGCATCGTCATAAAAACTCTAAAAACGTCACAGAGCTTCTCCTAACAATGCTCTCCAAGACCACACTAAGCTTGTTCTGGTAGAAGAATACTCGATTTCCATCATCCTTCACAAATCTAGGAGCAAAGTTGGCAAGCTTCTTGAACTTAATAGTGAAGTCTTGCGCGGACATATCACCTTCTTTGAGCTACACGAATCCCTTCAAACGTTGTTGTTTGAGCTCCTTAGGTTACAAGTGATCTTCCACAAGGGTGTTGAAGCGGGCCACCCAAAGTTATCCTCTTGACTAGATATTGGGCTTGTGATAGTCCACCAATGGTCAGCTTCGTTTACAAGGAAGTGAGCGGAAATCCTAACCTTATCACCCTCCTGGAATTGAATGAGGTCAAATTGCTTTTCCATCTCATGGAAACATTCCGAAAGCTCAGTTTGGGTAGTGGTTGTGGTAATCGATAGGTGGTCGATTCAGTTTGGGTGGTGTGTCGATCGTCATTACTTGGTGGTCGATCGATATGACCTGGTGGTCGATCGACGAAGGCAGGTGGTCGATTAATCTTGAGTTGCTTCGAGATTGGCTGGGTCGAACGGCTTGGTCAATCAACTTTTAGGGAATGGTTGATCGACACCTTGTCGTGGCCGATCGACCGAGTTGCGCGGAGGGAGGTGTTCAGTTGTTTTAAGAGTTTCCTAATTTCTATTAAACCTTGTTTAATTTTATTAATTTTACCTAAAACTATATATATACTTCTTCGACCCACTTTAAAACATTTTTGCTTTTCATTACAAAACCCTAAACAGATGTAGAGGAATGAAAAGAGAAGAGACTTTGTTCATCTTTCGGGAGACTTTCATTAGCGAGCTTTCAACACCTTCATTGTGTTCTTGCAAGTTGGTTTGATTTTAGTCTTTAGATTGTAATATCTATCTTTAATTACTTAGTATCTTTCTAAACTATTCTTGATTATTAATTAGCAAACCCTAGACTTGGAAAATTTGGGGAATTAGTGTTTGTTTAAGGGATTGATTTTGAATGCTCTAGTTATTGAATATATGCTATATGTGTTGTGTACACAAAGAATTCATAGTGGAATATTATTAATCGGTCGCATGTGACGTAATAGCTATTGCTATCAGGTAGGGATTATCCTACTCAACTTGTATGATGTTGTGTTGTCTTAAATTGTAATTTGGATTGAGATAATTGAAAGTCCTAGACCTCTAATTAGACTCCTCTAATTAGTTCATTAAATTACATAAACTTAATGATTTAGGATCTAATTATCATGCATGCAAATATAAAAGCATAAAAGAAAAGATAAGACGAAAACATCCTTACATTGGGATTTTTCGCTTCAATATGGGCACAATAAGAACTCCTTCTTATTGTTCTTGAGCATGAAATTAATGGATGATCCTCCATAAAACAACCTTCAAAATAGAAGGTCTCCTTCTTGTTGCACCCAAGAATCAACCCAAATAATCTTAACTTATTATTAACTAGATAATATGTAAGAATTAATACTACTAATATTATTGTATTACTACACTAGTTATATGACATGAATATTAGTTTGCATGTGAGTTTAGGGAGATGTTGGAGGTTTTTAGAAAGAAGAAGAAAATAAGCCTAATGAAGTAGTAAAATTGAACAACTTTTGTTCTATTTAATGACCTTTTGGTCGGCACCCTCTAGCCCCAAAATAGGTGATTTTCTTCTTATTTTATTCACATGCATAATGGTAGTGTATGGGACTGTATAATGATAATGATCATGTGTCATACATGTCATAATCATATGGTGGAGTGTTGAATTAGTAGAGAACAATCATCATTGATCTCTACTAGCAAAAATCCGGCCTCCACATGTATACTGTGGTCTATTTTGATTTTTGATATTTGTCCCACAAATACTTATAATCATATGTTTAATTATCTTGTATAATTAAATGTTAATTTGATCATATAACAATTATATGACACATATTAATAAACAATATGTACTTAACTTTTAAGTGATATTTTACCATTATATCAATATATAATGGATCCCACAATGCCCAGTTAATTTATTTTACAAATCCTTGTAAATATAATTAACTAATTACCTCTAGCTCAAAATATATGCATTACCTCAACTAATTTAATGAATTAACGATTAATCACTAAATTAAATCTTATGTAACACCCGTAAATGTACCCTATTTTTATAGTGAAAATATTTTTACGGATACTTTTCAGTGAAATTTAGTTTTAATCATAAATTTAATTTTGCGTTTGGTTGGATGTTTGCACATGTTATTGGAGACGTCTGATAACTAGTCTTGCACTTACTAACATTGTTTTGAATTTCGATTTCACTAATTCGACATTGATTTGATTTTTGATAGCTAGAGTTCTCGTTCGCGACGGGCACTCTTGTGATTCGTAAATAAAGTTTCACACTTATGGAAATTCTCTTTAAATCGTTTTCGAGAAGAACTTCGTTTCATAAATGTTTCCCTTGTAAAACCTTTCTTGTTAATTTTTAAAACCGATTCTTGTCTTTGATACTTTTGTTTTCTACTCTCAAGTTTCGAGGACGAAACTTTTTAAAAGTTGGGGTGATTGTAACACCCGTAAATGTACCCTATTTTTATAGTGAAAATATTTTTACGGATACTTTTCAGTGAAATTTAGTTTTAATCATAAATTTAATTTTCCGAGTCGAATTTAGAATTTCCGGGTTCGTATTTGGAATTTCCGCGAGATTCCATGTGAATCCCGTCTTAAGCCGTCTTTGACTTTTTCTTGACTTTTGAGCCGTCTTTGACTTTTCTTGACTTTTCCACTCATACTCCTTCATATACTCCCTCAAACCCTAACCTAATTCGTTCAACACAACTCATTTCTTTCTTCCTCCTTAAGAAATCCCAAAACCTTGCCTCCATTTTCATCCAACATTAGATTCGTCATAGTTCGTTCGTTTCTCGCTCAAATTCACGTAAGTTCGTCTTATCCTTCCCCTCTTAGCTTCCTCTACCCGTATTGGTAATAAAATTACCGTCTTTCTCGCTTTTTAAATTATCCGTCTTTCTCAAGGTGAATGATATTCATCTTTTATTATCTAATTGTATGTAGGTGGAGACTAGGAAGGTTTAGAAACCGTTTAAAGACGCGAAAAGGTAACGGTGAAGGGTTACTCGATATCATTTACGTGTTTTACTGTGTTTTCCATATTAGAAATCGTATTTAGAATATGATTAGTAATCTTAGGAATGTGTTGTTGATGATGGTTGTTGTTAGTTGATAATTGATATGGAATTGATGAATTTGATGAGAGATGAGTATTTGTGTAGCCTTAGTGAATTGGGAGATTTGTAGACGTACATGTCCAAAAAACGACGCAGGCTGCGTCGGGTGACGCAGCTTGCGTCGTCGCTGCCAACAGAAAAATTTCTGCACTGACCATTTTCGTAAAATGATCAGATCTCCTTCGTTACTTGGCTTGTTTTGGGCGTGTGAACATACCGTTGGAACCGTAAGAGGATAAGCTATCGCCGTCCATTTGGAGTTTCTGAATTTGCATGTCTAGAAATCTAGTTATGACCGTTTGAAGTGGACCTTTGTTTTCGTTGGTTTCCAAACAACGTTGTTTTGGAGAGGTGATCTATGTTTTTATTCATTATGCTTCATAAACTTGTTATAATGCTTATGTATCATGTATTGACTCATGTTTATCATATTTAAACTTATATGATTCCCTTTTCTCATGTTTTGTGACGGTTTTTGGTATGTTCCCACTTTGAGTCGGTTTTTACAAGTGATACGGTTTGAGCACTATTTTGTCTTGTGCTTTGTACTCTCATTCCCTTGGCTACCTTTCCGTTCGTAAGGCTGGCATGTCGGAACGGAGAGGTATCCTACTGCTTAAATGCATGTGTTAGTGGGCATACGACGACGTTGTTGGGAGTTGAACGCTATGCGTTGATCGACCCGGCCGTCAAATGTTGTGTACTTGCGAGGTGTGTTATTTGCATGTAGCGTACCGCATGTTATGAGACTTGAGCTCGTTTTCCGCCTCTTCGTGAAATGTTGGACCGAATTTGGGGTACTCGGCGTCAATGATTGACCGAGTCTTAGATGCGAAACGTTTATCGCATGTCGAACCGGAAAATGTGATTCTGGGATTCTGGCCAGATTTAGACTAGGACCAGATATTTATATCGTCGTTCTACCGGAGGAAATTAGTGCACATATACGAAATGTAGCATCGTGTATGCGTTCAGGGAAATGCTTTATCCCGTGGATGCCTTTTAATCATACTTGCCATGTTCACGGTGCTAGTGCGTTTCATTTACCGTGAGAGATGTCGTCTTTGTGTCGTCGTCTTTGAATGCGTGATTTCATGATATTATTCATGGTCATTGCATGATTGGGCACCGTCAATGTATTGGTTCGTGAATGGATGATAATATGATGAATTTATTGTGGTCATCGCATGACTTGGCATGGTTTGTTTGTCGAGTCTCAATCTTATCAAACTAATACCGCTAACGGTGAGATGCAAGCCCTACTGAGCATATTCGGTTGCCTAAGAGTGTCTTCCCCGAGTCTTTGTATAACATGATGGATTCGAACTTGTACTTCATATGCTCTTATCATTATATATCGAATTGTCTATCTATTCTTATCGTATCTCACATGTATATCTATATATGCATGATTCTACTTTTGTATTTCCTTCTATGTACGTTTAATGTGATATGGCTGGGAGAACCCAGAGTTACTCCCCACTGATTGTGGCGTTCATGTTTTTCATGAATGAACAGGTTGCTTGCATGGATGGCTTTTTGTTATGATATTTTGGGTTCGGGTGTGAGCTAGCGGGCGTTGTCCCTGGATTAAAACACCTCTAGACGTTTTTAGCTTGTATGCTAAACACTTTTACTTTGTTAACATTTGGAGAGACTTTGCACTGAAATTTCCCCCAAAAGGGCTGATTTTGTGCCAAGAAAGACTCCCGAACAGCCACCACTCGAGCATGGCTCAAGTGACTCTACAACTAACCTAAATGACACCTAAACCCGGGCTAGGGATAGGACGGTCCCGGAAACCGCTTTGCACAACCAAGTGCAACCAAGACTTAACGAAACAACAACAAATTAAACTCGACACGAGTAGTTGTTCTTCTCATTTGAGGGGCTGTTTTGGAGGGCTTATTTTGTGGGTTTAATACAATGGGAGGTATATGGATATGACTTAGACTAGATCACATAGCATGTCTAAGTCTAGGAGTAGTTTCGCCCAAGAACACGAAGCATGGACTCAACTCCGCTCCAATGGCTCGAGCCTTGGAGGTTCTCTCGCACTAAGCGAAGATGATAAATGTCCAAGTACAAAGCAAAGGACACAAGGGTTTCAAAAACCTCATTTTTTTCATTTCATAATCTGAATATTACAAAGGCAAATGGCTCTTTATATAGAGCATTACAAGTTCAACAAATAAAAGCCTAAGATGCAATCTAGCCATTGATTTCTAAGTACTCTAATCTAATGGATGATTTTCAATAAAGTAAGAGGACAAATACAATAAAAGGACTAATTTCTACTACTTGGTACATGAAATAGCTGTTTTCATGTCTTCTTTCGTGGCCCCATGGCTGCATTTGCAAAAGAATTCAGAAAAGAGGAGACAAGAGGAAACAAGGACAAGTTGTCGCTTTCCTTGTGTTCCTTCCACATGTGAGCTGTCTTTTATCAATTCAAAAGCTCTCCTTTTGCTGCCATATGATGCACACATACTTAGGATCATTTAGGGACCAATTTATATCCTTGGACGTGCCATTTAAACCAAGTAAACTGGATAGGAAGGCCCTTGATGCACACAAATGCAAAACAGACAACTGCACAACATTTTGGATTCTGGCCTGACTTGCAGGTCGAATATCTGATGACTTAGGATGATTTAGAACCCCTAAAATATCACATTTTAAAGCTAGAGATGTTAGCTTTCATTTCAAAAAAGAAGCAACCCAAAATGATGAATGAAACTCTAGATATAGAGGTTTGAGTACTAGCAGGTCCCTTGACAACTGTGCAGCAGTATTCCAGACTCCAGAGGCATCTTGCAGATGCTCTCCGTTTCTGCACAGGTAGAACTAGAAGACCCATGAGTAGCCAAATTGAAGCTATATGAGTTAGCTTCCTTATCCATTTGAAATCATGCAAAAACAGGTCCTGAACTTCAGTTATAAGCATTTGAGTAAGTGCAGGTCAGAAGTGAATGCACAGCAGTTTTCCTGTGCAGCAGCAGGAACTTCAAAGAATCATATCTCTTATCTCAGGTCGATTAAAATTACCCATGATGGCTCAAATGAAAGATAAGAATGTTATCTTTCATATACAAAAAGAATCAACCAAAACCATCCATCCAATATTGAGTTATTCACGTTTTAGTGCTGACAGGTCATTTCTGAAAAGCTGAGGAGCATCCATGCACGACAGTCTTTGAAGCCCTCGTGTGACCAATCTACTAAATGAATGTTATTGATTCCAACTCCATATGAAAGAGGACTCTTTCAAAAACCCAAAAATATAAAGAACTCAAATTTTCACCAT
The DNA here is from genome assembly GCA_022085475.1 of Heliosperma pusillum. Taxonomy (NCBI): domain Eukaryota; kingdom Viridiplantae; phylum Streptophyta; class Magnoliopsida; order Caryophyllales; family Caryophyllaceae; genus Heliosperma; species Heliosperma pusillum. Next base: position 6,423 of record JAIUZE010027884.1, on the reverse strand, counting down.
GTAAAACTCATGATATGAGCTATTGAAATTGACCCAATTCTGCAGAGATTTTCAAAACCATTTGAATTTATTTCGCTGCAAACTCCCTTTGTTCAAAAAAGTTTGTCCTCAAACTTTCAGGTTTAAAAACATGGTACCACAAAAGACGATTTCAAAAACGAGAACACCCATGGAACAAGTAGCGTAGATGTTAAAGAGGACAACAACAAGAGCCCATTCGATTCCAGCAATTAGCTAAGACCGAACCCCCTTGTTAGCCAACTCGAACCAAGCACACACAAGTGCTCGAATCAAAGCCAACACCCACAAACCAAGCAACGCACAAGCTTGTGGTGTCACACCCTAGACCAGCAACGAACCACCAATGCCCAAGACCGTCTTGGTTTAAGAAAACGCAAGAGCCTGGGCTCTGATACCATTTGCACTGAAACAAGACCCAAAGGGGCTGATTTCGTGCCAAGAAAGACTCCCGAACAGCCACCACTCGAGCATGGCTCAAGTGACTCTACAACTAACCTAAATGACACCTAAACCCGGGCTAGGGATAGGACGGTCCCGGAAACCGCTTTGCACAACCAAGTGCAACCAAGACTCAACGAAACAACAACAAATTAAACTCGACACGAGTAGTTGTTCTTCTCATTTGAGGGGCTGTTTTGGAGGACTTATTTTGTGGGTTTAATACAATGGGAGGTAGATGGATATGACTTATACTAGATCACATAGCATGTCTAAGTCTAGGAGTAGTTTCGCCCAAGAACACGAAGCATGGACTCAACTCCGCTCCAATGGCTCGAGCCTTGGAGGTTCTCTCGCACTAAGCAAAGATGATAAATACCCAAGCACAAAGCAAAGGACACAAGGGTTTCAAAAACCTGATTTTTTTCATTTCATAAACTGAATATTACATAAGGCAAATGGCTCTTTATATAGAACATTACAAGTTCAACAAATAAAAGCCTAAGATGCAATCTAGCCATTGATTTCTATGTACTCTAATCTAATGGCTGATTTTCAATAAAGTAAGAGGACAAATACAATAAAAGGACTAATTTCTACTACTTGGTACATGAAATAGCTGTTTTCATGTCTTCTTTCGTGGCCGCATGGCTGCATTTGCAAAAGAATTAAAAGAGGAGACAAGAGGAGACAAGGACAAGCTGTCGCTTTCCTTGTGTTCCTTCCACATGTGAGCTGTCTTTTATCAATTCAAAAGCTCTCCTTTTGCTGCCATATGATGCACACATACTTAGGATCATTTAGGGACCAATGTATATCCTTGGACGTTCCATTTAAACCAAGTAAACTGGATAGGAAGGCCCTTGATGCACACAAATGGAAAACAGACAACTGCACAACATTTTGGATTCTGGCCTGACTTGCAGGTCGAATATCTCATGACTTAGGATGAATTAGAACCCCTCAAATATCACATTTTAAAGCTAGAGATGTTAGCTTTCATTTCAAAAAAGAAGCAACCCAAAATGATGAATGAAACTCTAGATATAGAGGTTTGAGTACTAGCAGGTCCCTTGACAACTGTGCAGCAGTATTCCAGACTCCAGAGGCATCTTGCAGATGCTCTCAGTTTCTGCACAGGTAAAACTAGAAGACCCATGAGTAGCCAAATTGAATCTATATGAGTTAGCTTCCTTCTCCATTTGGAATCATGCAAAAATAGGTCCTGTAACTTCAGTTATAAGCATTTGAGTAAGTGCAGGTCAGAAGTGAATGCACAGCAGTTTTCCTGTGCAGCAGCAGGAACTTCAAAAAATCATATCTCTTATCTCAGGTCGATTAAAAATACCCATGATGGCTCAAATGAAAGATAAGAATGTTATCTTTCATATACAAAAAGAATCAACCAAAACCATCCATCCAATATTGAGTTATTCACGTTTTAGTGCTAAATGGTCATTTCTGAAAAGCTGAGAAGCATCCATGCATGACAGTCTTTGAAGCCCTCGTGTGAACAATATACTAAATGAATGTTATTGATTCGAACTCCATATGAAAGAGGACTCTTTCAAAAACCCAAAAATATAAAGAACTCAAATTTTCACCATGTAAAACTCATGATATGAGCTATTGAAATTGACCCAATTCTGCAGAGATTTTCAAAACCATTTGAATTTATTTCGCTGCAGACTTCGTCTCTTTGTTGTATTCCGTACTTAGTTTGTAATGTTTTGACACTCTTCGTATTTTATTTCTTGCATGTATAAAAGTTTTTAAAATACCGTATTTCCGCAAATTAATTCACATGCTTGTATGTTTTATATTTCCGCATTCGCGAGGGTTGTCACATCTTATTTAATCGTATTAAAATAAGAATTAAAATTTATTCAGTTAGTTATCGTATAATTGACTAATAAACTTAAGTGGAATGAGTTCCTAACTCAATTTCCAATAAATAACTCTCGTAACTAAACGTACATATCAAATAAGTAATGCCCTAATTAAACTGTATCGTATAAAAATAATAGTATTCTATTTGGGTCTCATCGTATAGGTTGTGACCTAAAGGGATCAGTTGATCATCGCCGTCATACGACAATAACGTCAAACTCTAGTCAGCCGAGCGTTACCGATTTACGTTAATCAACTGACGTGGAGTATCAAAATATACTAATCATGCCACGTATATTCCAAATGAGTTTCATCATATAAATGCACTATTGTGGAGGACACTTACTCCAACAATAATGATGCAATAGTTGTTGTATGTAAATTGTGATGAGAATGGCTTGTGTGATGTCTATATGTGATACGGTATACCGATCTACGGATCGAGGATGGATTTAGGATCTACGGGGGAAGGTAATGTTTATTATACTGATCTGCGGATCGATGAGGGAGTCGGGAGTCGGGAGCCAGAGGGATGTTTATAATGCCAACATGCGAGTCGAGGAGGGAGTTAGGAGTCGGAGCATGATATTGTATCTCGTGTGTTGTTCTTTACATTATTTGATTTAGAGTGGTTTAAATTTTCCTACTCAACCTTTGGTTGACATGTGTGCTTCCTTGTGTCAAATTTTATTTCAACTCTGTGATGAACCAAATGATATTTCCGAAAATTGGGGATCAGTGAGTCAAGCAGGTAATGGTTGTTAGCTTTGGATTATGTTGTGGGATGCGGGTCGAGACGAGCTAGAAGATTTGTGACAACCCTCGCGAATGCGGAAATAAAACATAACAAGCATGTGATTTATATAGCGGAAAATACGGTGTTTTTAAAACTTTTTACATCCAAATAGAAAAGTACGAGGAATGTCAATAATTACAATATCAAAGTGATTAGCAAACTAGCTAAACAACGTCTAGAGGTGATTCATCAAGGCCAACGCCCGCTAGCTCACACCCGAACCCAAAATACCACAAGCAAAAAGCCATACAATCAAGCAACTTGTTCATCCATGAAAAACATGAACGCCACAGTCAGTGGGGAGTAACTCCGGGTTCTCCCAGCCATATCACATTAAACGTAGATAAATGGAAATACAAAAGTAGAGCATGCATATATATAGATATACATATGAAATACGATAAGAATAAATAGGCAATTCAATATATAAGGTATCGGTACATGAAGTACAAAGCCGTAACCATCATATTATAGAAAGACTCGGGGAAGACACTCTTAGGCAACCATATACTCACTAGGGCTTGCATCTCACCGTTAGCGGCATAAGTTTGATAAGATTGAGACTCGACAAACAAACCATGCCAAGTCATCCAAAGATCACGAATAAACCAATCATATAATCATCCATTCAAACGTACAATACGTTGACGACATCTCTCACGGTAAATGACACGCACTAGCACTATGTCCCTGCAAGTATGATTAAAAGGCATCCACGGGATAAAACATTGCCATGAACGCATACACGATGCTACATTTCGTATATGTAGACTAATTTCCTCCCGGTAGGACGACGATAATAATACGGTCCTAGTCTAAACCTGGCCAGACTCTCGGAATAAACGTTTTCCGATTCGACATGCGAAGACATTTCGCATCCAAGACTCGGTCAATCATAGACGCGGAAAAGAGCACAAGCCTCACAACAAGCCTCACAACAAGCCTCACAACAATCCCAAATTCGGTCAACCTTCACGAAAGAGGCGGAAAAGAGCACAAGCCTCACAACAAGCGGTACGCTACATGCAATGACACCACCTCGCAAGTATACAACGTTTGACGGCCGGGTCGATCAACGCAAAGTGTTTGCCTCCCAACAACGTCGTCATATGCCCACTAACACATGCAATTAAGCAGTAAGGATACACTCCATGTTCCGACATTCTAGCCTTACGAACGTGGAGGTAGCCAAGGGAATTAGAGTACAAAGCACATAACAAAATAGTGCTCAAACCGTAACATTTGTAAAACCGACTCAAAGTGGGACATATCGAAAACCGTCACAAAACATGCGATACAAGCGAAGGGAATATCATATATTCGAAACATTAATATTTAAAGTCATTACGTAAATTTATACGATAAACGAACCATGCGAACTATTATAAATTAAAATTTAAGAAAATATAGAGATAGTAACTCCAGCAGGGTGCCAGCCGGTCAGAGGGACCGGCGGTCGGGCACCCGGCTGGCGCCTCATGAACAAACCAAAATCTATTAAAAATACAGCCAGTTCCCAGCCGGTCAAGGGGACCGGCGGCCGGGCACCCGGCTGGGAACAACACAACATCAAATAACAACTTCACTTCTGATGCGTCCCCAGCCGGTTGGCAGACCGGCAGCCGGTCACCCGGCTGGGAACCACAGTTCACCCGAGAACAACAATACTTCACTTTAAATCTTCAATAATCATTTATAACTATCATCAACTAACAACAATCATCCACAATTACCAACAATCATCAACAAACAATAACCATCATCAACAAACACGAATCCTATGATTACTAATCCTATTCTAAATACGATTACTAACATAGAAAACACATAAAACACGTAAACAAGGGGATCCTCTATCCCCTTTACTGTTCACCATATGCATGGAATATCTGACAAGATTAATGCAGCATACAACTGAGGTGATGAATTTTAAGTATCATCCTCTTTGCAAGTCTCTCAAGCTTACACATTTAATGTTTGCAGATGATCTGCTTATGTTTAGCAAAGGGGATGTCCAGTCAATCATGATTCTTTTGAGAACCTTTGCTACATTCTCAAAATCCACTGGACTGAAGATGAGTAAGGGTAAGTCTAATGCATATTTTAATGGGGTCAGGACAGAAGTCAAGGCAGATATTCTTCAGATATCTGGATTTGTAGAAGGGAGACTCCCTTTTAAATATCTAGGAGTCCCCATCAAAACTACAAAACTTAATGCACAGGATTGTAGACCTTTAATTGATAAAATTGTTGACAGGATTAGGGGTCTTGGGATTAGGAAGTTATCTTATGCAGGAAGATTGGTGTTGGTGAAATCAGTCTTTAAGACATTCCACAACTACTGGGCATCAATGTTTATATTACCAAATGGTGTAATATCTCGGATAGAGGCTATCTGTAGGAATTTTCTGTGGGATGGAGCAGTAGATTACTTGAAGGCTCCTCGGGTGGCATGGGAGAAGGTTTGTAAACCAAAAAACGAGGGTGGCTTAGGACTTAAAGATGACATTACCTGGAACAAAGCAGCGGTCGGCAAATTGGCGTGGTGGATACATACAAAATCTGACCATCTATGGGTTAAATGGGTAAATCACACTTACCTTAAAACTGAGAGCTGGTGGAATTACAATCCCACAAATGATTCAAGCTGGTACTGGAGAAAAATTGTGCAGGTCAGAAATCTCTTGAGAACACCATATCAACAAGGAGAATGGGAAAATCAAGAAGATCAAAAATATACAATAGCAAAAGGATATGAGTTTCTCAGAGACAAGGCTGAGAAGGTAAGTTGGAGTGATCTTACCTGGAACAACAACACCATGCCTAAACATAGCTTTATTACATGGATTTACCATCATAAAGCTCTGAACACGAAAGAGAAATTACATAAAATAGGCGTAGCAGAGGAGAATACTTGCTGTATTTGTGGAACTGAAGTGGAAACCCTTGAACATTTATTCTTTGACTGTATATACAGTATAAGAATAGTGAACCACATTGAAGAATGGCTTGGGGTCGAATTACCTCGAAAAGACCTCCTGAACTGGAGATTGCAGATGAAAGGGAAGAAACCTCAAAAAGACATAGTGAATGCGGTCATCAACGGCTTAATTTACTTCATTTGGAGGCAGCGAAATCAAGCTTACCATGAGAAGAGGTTGGATCGACCACATATACTGGCAGCGAAGATCAGCAAGGAACTAAGAGTATGGTTCCAGGGATTAGCAAGGAAGAAGATGAAGATTGATAGAGAGTGGATTGGGAAGTTGGTGGCGGAT